>VWYK01041965.1:0-10612 GCA_013399775.1 Semnornis frantzii | reverse complement strand
GCTGGGGGCTCCAGAACTGGCCAAACAAAGCCATTTGTGTTACCTCTCTTTTCTTGAAGGTACTGGTAGAATGTTATAGAGTAATTTCCAGTGGTTTTGTTTCTCTCTTACTCCTCTATTGTATTATTCCTGATACGAAATGGAACTGAACAATCCTAAGGCACAGAACAAGAGGATAAAAAAGGAATTTCTGAAGCTATCCATTATGAAGAGAAGAAAAAAGTAGCAGCCTCTGCAGTACTTTCAGTATAGAAAAGTCAAGTTAGAAATAACCTTATCATTCAGAGCTGGGAAAAGGAATATGTCACTGTTTTTCATAAAATTAGGTACCTCCACAGGTCATAGCACTGCAGTTTTGCCAGTCCTCCTCCTCTGGCAGTGGAGCAGCTAACAGTGCTAATAGTTAATCCATCATCTGTGGGTATGCAAGTTTAATGCCCCAGAGAAACAGCCATGGACTCAGAGTTGCTATTTCGGGTTTTCTGCTGCAAGCATTCTCTTAGCTGCAACTGATTTTGAAGATTTCAGTGACCAACTGTGAAATGTAAAACTTTCTTTACAGCACTGACTTCACTAAATCACCTGCTCTGGCTACAGCACAACATCAAATAGCACATCAACCTTCTTTCCTGCTACTCAATAATGAGATCTCATCTCCAAACAGGCTCAGAGATGTACTAAAGAAATGCAGTAAGTATTTAATCTAGGATAGAAACATATTGCATCTTCTACTTTTCCAAGATTTGAATGTCTGAGTATGTACCTGATATAACCTCTGGGTCACCTTGTTTACCTTCCAGCACTGCTCTTACAGCATGTGGTACATTGAGACCAGAGATCCTTTCATAACAATGGATGGAATAGTAGAACACAAACATTAACCATATTAATATTTCCTTTCCTCTTCTCAGTAATGCAGTGGAACTAAAAGAGACAGCCTTAAATGACATATCCCTACTAACTGACTGTTCTTCTGCTTTGTATTACACAGAATACCTCTGGCAGGAAGAGACCTCAAAGATCATCCAGTCCAACCTTTGACCAAGCACTGAAGGGTCAACACTTAACCATGTCCCTAAGCACCAGGCCCACAGGCTGCTTAAGCATCTCCAGGGAAAGTGCCTCCACAACTGCCCCGGGCAGGCCATTCTGATGTTTGATAACCCTTTCTGTCAAGAATTATTTGCTAACATCCAGCCTGAACCTCCCCTGGTCAACTTGAAACTATTTCCTCTAGTCTGGTTCCTTGCCACCAAAGAGAAGGGACTGGCCCTTTCCTCATTCCAACCTCCCTTCAGGTAGCTGTAGAGAGCAATGATGTCTCCCCTCAGGCTCCTCTTCTCCAGGTTGAACAACCCCAGCTCCCTCAAATTCTCCTCATATGTGCTCCAGGCCCTTTACAAGCCTTGTTGCCCTTTTCTGGACATGCTCCAGCACCTCAACATCCTTGTAGTCAGGGGTACAGATCTGAACTCAATGCTCAAGGCATGAGTACAGGTGTGCTGAGTACAGGTGTGCTGAGTACAGGTGAATGATCACCTCCCTGTCCTTGCTGACCACAGTGTTTCTAATACAAGCCAGGATGGCACTGGCTTTCTTGGCCACCTGGGCACACTGCTGACTCATATTTAGTCAACTGTCAACCAACACCCCCAGATTCCTCTCTGAGCCACAGCTTTCCAATCACCCATCCCCAGGTCTGTAGCTTACCATGAGGCTGTCATGACCAGGTGGAGGACCTGGCACTTGGCCTTGTTGAACTTCATACAATTAGCCTTGGCCCTGGCCCATCAGCCTAACCTGCCCAGGTCCTGTTGCAAAGCCTTCCTACCCTCTAGCAGGTCACCATGGCAAACCCAGCTTGGTGTCATCTGCAAATCCAATGCAGAGTGCACTGCTCCAAGCCAGGTGCCAAGAGTCTCTGAAGGAGAATGCTGTGGGAGACAGTGTCAAAGGCCAACCAAGTGCTGGCCTGCAGCAAGAGCAGTGTGGGGGGCAGGGCAAGGGAGGGGATTCTGCCTCTTTGCTCTCGTCAGAACCCACCTGGAGTCCCGTGTGCACTTCTGGAGCCCCCAGCACAGGAAGGACATGGAACTGTTGGAGCGGGTCCAGAGGAGGATACAAAGATGCTCATAGGGCTGCAGCAGCTCTGCTATAGGGACAGGCTGAGAGAGTTGGGGCTCTGCAGCCTGGAGAAGAGAAGGCTTCCAGGAGACCTCAGAGTAGCCTTCCAGGATCTGAAGGGGGCTACAGGAAGGCTGTGGAGGGATTATTGACAAGGTCTTGTAATGACAGGACAAGGGGCAATGGGTTTGAAGTGGCAGAGGGGAGATTTAGACTGGATGTTAGGAGGAGGTTGTTTGCAGTGAGGGTGGTGAGACACTGGCACAGGTTGCCCAGGGAGGTTGTGGCTGCTCCCTGCCTGGAGGTGTTCAAGGCCAGGTTGGATGAGGCCTTGAGCGATCTGTATTAGTGGGAGGGGTCCCTGCCTATGGCAGGGGGTTGGAACTAGATGATCCTTGAGGTCCCTCCCAACCTTACCATTCTGTGATTCTATGATTAAAGTCCAAGTAGACATTTCCCACAGCACTTCTCTCATCCACTAGGCAGGTCACTGATTGCAGGAGATCAGATGAGTCAGCAGGATCTGCCCTTCCTAAACCCATGCTGACTCTTCTGCAATTGCACCTACTTGGATGCAACATTGTGTCAAGAAACTAACACTAATGAGATGCTGCTTCTCCCTGCATATTAAGTAGAATTAAAAGAGCAATGTTATGGTAATGAGATAAAGGATTCTTTATTCTGGGAACTAGCAATGTATTTACAAGGTGGCAGAAATAACTGTTTCTAAAAATGTAGTATTTATCTCTTAGAGTTCTAAAAATCTGCTTCAGGGTTTCATTTCTACTACAGGACCTCCTACAGGATGTGAAACTCTGGAGCTTCAGTGAATTCAAATAAATCTTGCCATTTTTAGATCAACAATAGCACAGAGACATGCCAAATGGTTGAGAATCTGAATTATTTGGAAGTCAATACTACAAATCTCATCCATTTCAGGAATACAGTGGCCTCCTCTTGAGTTAATTTGTAAATGAAATTCAAGGTTTAATGGAGTCTGTCATCAGACCTGTCTTTGATAGTCACTTTTACTAGCTATGCAAAGGGCCTTTCCTCAGCTTTAGCATGGCTCTACCTGTAAGCTACATTACCTGGAATCGGTTACAATGAATATGTGAAACCTGAGGATATGTTTGACTTTCTGTTTTGCCTGAAGCATGGAGAGGTCTTCAACTGCATTCTGTGCCTGACAGTTTTACATACTTCATATATGTGGACATGGAGGGCAAATGAACAGGAACATGACTGCCCAGAGCTGTGGAAGCTTCAACCCCGAAAGTGTACCAAGCTAGGCTGGATAGGGCATTGAGATCCCTGGTCTGATAGAAAATGTCCCTGCCTATGGGAGGGGGTTGGAACTGGGTGATCCTTGAGGTCCCTTCCAACCTTACCATTCTATGATTAAAGTCCAGGTAAACATTGCCCAGAGCACTTCTCTCATCCACTAGGCAGGTCACTGATTGTGACCTGCCTCCCTATAGCAGGGAGGTTGGAAACAGATGATCTTTAAGTTCCCTTCTAATATAAACCATTCTATGATCTTCTGTCTTTTGGCCTTAGTTCCCATAATGCAATAGATTACCAGGAGCAGGTGGGTGCCTGGTGGACGTGGGGCAGGCTGTTCATGTAGTCTGCCTGGGCTTCAGCAAGGCCTTTGACACTGTCTGCCACAGCAAACTCAGCCTGCCCCATGCCATCAGACACTCACCTGGTCATAAAAAGAGATCAGGAAGATCAGGCAGGACTTGCCCCTCATAAAGCCATGCTGGCTGGGCCTGATCCCTTGGCCATTCTGTGAATGCTGTATGAGTGCACTCAGGCTGATCTGCTCTATTATCTTGCCTGGCACTGAGGTCAGGCTGACAGGTCTGGAATTTCCTGGCTCCTCCTTCTGACCCTTCTTGTGGATGGGCACCACATTGGCAGCTTCCAGTCTTCAGAGGCCACTCCAGTGAGCCAGGACTGTTGATAAATGATGGAGAGCATCTTTGGCAGCTTATCTGCCAGCTCTCTCAGCACCCTAGGGTGGATCCCATTTGGTCCCATGGACATGCGAGGATCCAAGAGGCTCAACAGGTCCCTAACTGCTTCCTCCTGGATTACAGGGGGACTGTACTGGTCCCTGACCCCACCTGCCAGCTCAGGAGGCAGCTGGCCTGAGGACATCCTGCCTTGTTGTTGAAAATTGAGGTGAAGAATGTGTTAAGCACCTCTGACTTTTCCTCATCTCTAGCCACTACATTGCCCTCCTCATCCAATAGAGAGTGGAGGTTATCCCTGCCTCTCTTCTTGTCATTAATATATTTATAGAAACACTTCTTGCTATCAATCTCAGCAGTGGCCACTCTAAGTTCCAACTGGGCTTTGGCCTCTCTATTTTTTTTCCTACATGACCTAGCAACATCCTTAATTTTTTCCTGAGTTCCCTCTCCGTATTTCCAAAGGCAATTCACACTCTTTCTTTTTTTCCCCTTAATAGCCTCATGATTCTGAATATTTAGGTCCCAAGCATTCTCTTTGTATTTCCAACCTTACTTTACTTTTAATACTATTAAAAATAATAATAATAAATATTTCTACAAATACTGTTAATAATATTAATAAATATTTCTACTTCATCTGAAATGGACAACAGGCAAAGTTATGATGCTATGAAATAAGTTGGAATTAGTCTCGTGAATTCTTTTATTTAAGTCCTTAAAGTACTTGACTACTATTTCTATGCTTCATCATGTTATTGTTTTGGTAGAATTTAAGCTGGCAGGGTCATTTTAAAACTAGAAGAAGTAGATACAATTCCAATGGTGGTTTTTGAACAACAAATGACTTTTTTTCCTTTTTGGTGAGGGCTAGTGAAAAATCCAGGCTTTCTGAAAATAACAACCCTTTATACTTGTCTAGAAACACTCACTTGTAATGACCTTGAAGGAAATTTTAAGGCAATAACATGCCTAAATCAGAGAATAAGATTATAATATTCGTCACTCACTTTTGGGAGGTAATTGGAGAACTTAGTACTGCATGTGATTGTTTTGTGTATTAATGGGGAAAAATGCCCTTCTGACGCTGCTGTGAGAATCATAGAATCACAGAATTAACCAGGTTGGAAGAGACCTCCAAGCTCACCCAGCCCAACCTAGCATCCAGCCCTAGCCAATCAACCAGACCATGGCACTAAGTGCCCCATCCAGGCTTTGCTTCAACACCTCCAGGGATGGCAACTCCACCATCTCCCTGGGCAGCCCATTCCAATGCCAATCACTCTCTCTGGCAAGAACTTCCTCCTAACATCCAGCCTAGACCTGCCCTGACACAACTTGAGACTTGGTCCCCTCATTCTGTTGCTGGTTGCCTGGGAGAAGAGCCCACCCCCACTTGGCTGCAACCTCCCTTCAGGTAGAATGTTAATGATTCTGAGTAGCCAGTATCTTTCAATATCACTATGTCCTAATACCAGGTCAGCTCTGATCTAAGTTCACACTGAAGCCCTCAGTCACACCACTCACAAACCTCAGCAGAACAGCTTTGTGGCAGACTCATCTTTAATAACGACTTGAGGGAAGGGTGTTGCCTGCAGTGGCCTGCATCTCACATCCGATCAATGACCCCAGCTAACCCCAGTTAGCTTGTTGTGCTGGTTTCAGGCTAATTGGAACATTTTAATGGAGAAAATTACATTATAGGCTGTGAAAAGCAAACACTGCTGATGTCTGCTTCACTCATAGGCTTGCTGAGATGTATAAGAACAAGAACACGAACATAGATAAGACCCTCTGAGAGAGTCTCAGGTTCTCTAGCATTTTTGCCTTCTCCTCTCTGCCAAGTAACCTAACTAAACACTTTCCTTCTAACTCCCCTGACCGATCCTCCAAACTCATCTTGCATGTAAGGCAGACCCTGAGGTAAGGCAGAGGGGTGGAAAGAAGGGGGAAGGGTGGTCAGGAACCCCTCCTGGGGTCTCTGATTTCTAGGAAGGGAATTGTGTTTCTGTATTATATNGGGCAGGTGACTCCCAAACCATCACATCTTATATTTTGCCACCCAAGGTTGGGCTAATTAAGTTTGATTTATTGCTAATTAAATCTGGAAGTTATGATGAAGCTGTTGTACTTTTTTGTTTTCCATTGCTTACCCAATAGTGCTGTGGTATTTCTACCCTTGGTTGACAGTGAAGATTCATTCCTTTCTGATTGATTTATCATAGAATCATAGAATGGTAAGGTTGGAAAGGACCTCAAGGATCATCTAGTTCCAAACCCCTGCCATAGGCAGGGACACCTCCCACTAGAACAGGTCACTCAAGACCTCGTCCAGCCTGGCCTTGAACACCTCCAGGCAGGGAGCAGCCACTACCTCCCTGGGCAACCTGTGACAGTGTCTCACCACCCTCATAGCAAACAACTTCCTCCTAGCATCCAGTCAAATGGGTTTTGACTGGATGTTAGTTTAATGTGGAGAAAACTTAAAATAATGTTTTGGAGCTATGGAGAGTATCTTCTTGGCTGGGTTGACTTTAATATCACTGAAACTATTACCAAATCTGCTTTTAATAATTCAGGAAATATTACAAATTCAACATATCTGATGAGGGTAATTCTCCCCAAAACTCTTGTGAAATCTTGCTAGATCACAATCCAGCGTAAGAAAACAGGAGGGGCAAGTTTAAAAAGTGAGCTGCTTCTCTTGGGGTCAGCCTCAGCATAAAAGCATAACTCTGCTGCTCTTGTAGTTCTGATACCTTTGGAAGAAACCTTGATGGAGTGAAACTGCTGCCTGAAGGGATCTTTTTTGTTACCTTGCAGTTGGGCTGGAGTTAACACTAATTCTGGTCTGACAGAAGTTATTCTGAAGATTTCATAAGGACTATGCTGGCTGACTGCCACCTTCTGTGGTGGTTAAGCTGAACTCTGCAATTTGTTCCTTTATCTTGGGCTACACATGCTCCAGCTTTGCCTGAACTATTGTTGTCACTTTGCATACATTAATATATCGAGGCCTCAGGGCCACTAATACACAAAGCTGTGGTATAAGGTTTTGTCTTATTGAGCACTCCATAATTCACCAGCTAGTGAATTTCAAAGACAGTACATCATGTTGTGCCTTAGCAGACTGAATGCTTCCTCCAGGGCTATAAGCGAATAGTGCTCTGATGTCACATGGATGCTGAAATATCTCTTGGATTCAGGCCTCATTCACCTCCCTTTAAGTCATCTCAGTGAAGCTTGGTGCTTGTGAGAGGATATTGAGGCTTTCGACTGAAAGGTCTTTGTGACTGCAGAAAATCAGCAGACCCAGGCAGGAAGTAGTCATCCCTGCCTCTGGCCAGAAAGGCTGCTTCAGAATTTCCCTTCAGTTAGGATGCAGTTCTCCTATTATCCAGTATCTACTACTAAAAGCTGAGTGGGTAATAAATCAACAAGTGGTTCCTAGCATTTCGAACAAAAATAGTTTTTGTTGCCTATTTTGGTCTCCGAAATGTATTTTCCTTTGGATTTTCTTTTCAAAGGGTTCTCATTTGGTCTGTATGAGGAAAGAGAATTTGCTGACTCACAAGACTGGAGCTGCTTCTCTCTTGTAACCATCACAGGACGCTACTCTGTCATTTTCAAAGCAAATAATTCCTCCTTGGGAAAAGCTGTAACTTAAAAACCCAGAACTTCAAAGATGAGTGCTTGCTGACAGTGATACCAGCAGTACCATGATCAGGGCAAGTGATCTCCGTGTACTAGTGGGAGGTGTCCCTGCCTATGTCAGGAGGTTGGAACTGGATGATCTTTGAGGCCCCTTCCAACCTTACCATTCTATGATTCTATATAAAATGCAAGCAACAGAAAAGAAGCTTTCTGCTTGCTGTCAGAACAATGCCAACAGCACCATCCTTTGCAGCACATTGTTCTGTGAAAAAAGGAAGAAATAAAAATCTCTCTCTTCAAAACCTGAAATTGCTTTTAAAAATGCTTGGGAGAAAACTAAGACTGGACATCTCCAGGCTTTCCTTCGGTCCAGATAGCCTGACAAAGAGATGGGTGATTGGATGGATGTGTTCTAGCAAAGATTTCTGAAAGGCTTGGTAATTATGTGTTCTCATGACTGAAGATGAAGCTGATTTGTAACGTTTTAGCCAGGCAAATTTATCTAAGTCAACGTAACACATAGCCCATGCTAATTAAGCACTATCATGTCTCTTGATCTGCAGGCATTTGTCTGCAGCAGTTCTGCTGAGCTTACTGTTTGGCAGGGGAGATAATGCTTCATCCATTAACTGCTACCTGCTAATGACATTCAAACTTTAGTAAATATTTTAAGTGCATTATCTTTTCAGCTCTTTCTTTCTTCCCTGCCGCAATATAAAAGTGTATTTTCTGACAGTAAAGAGGAAAGGGTGGTACAGATATGACTGTGGTGGATGCTCCAGAAATGAACAGTAGAATAAAAAATCGAAGGTGCTCATTTGGCTTAGAGACCTTTCAGATCATAGGGGAAAAAAACTTGGGGCCTAGTTTTGCTAACTGCTATTTGTGTTTCAACTTCCATTGAAGTCAAAATGGATTAGAGGAACTCAGCCCTAATGGCCTTTATCTCTGAGAATTTTAGCCATTGGTCCAGGCTTAAAAGATGATTCCAGGTTTTGCCATCCCATTCCATCCTTTTTTCTCATGCTGTCTTCCTATTTCTAAGCTTTAATTTTGTTAACCTGACTGAACTGGAAGGCCAATCCTACCAGCAGTGGGAAATGGAGGCTCTGTTTTTTAGCTGAGGGGAGTGTGATAAGCCTCATTACCTTGTTTTTAGGGTGGATGAACAGGCACATGAAATCTAACTGCATTGCAGTGGTGTTAAAGTTACTCATCTTGAACAACTCAGAATAAAGGTGTCTTTAAAAGACTGGGTTTCTGAGGGGATGGTAATACACTGAACATAAATAGAAAGTCCAAATAATACCTTGAGAATAAAATTACACCACCATCTCCCTTGTTCCTGCCGATGCCTTATGTGGTCTGTGTACTGATGCTAAGGCAGAGGAGCCAAAGTGGTACAAAGACATTTTAATAGCTTTCTGTGGAAATCTAATTTCATATTTCTTCATTTTCTGTCTTGAAAGTACCACTGCAGGAACACAGAGAGAATGGTTTACATTTATAGAAGGTGCCAAAGGCAGAGAAGAAATATGATGTTCAGTACAGTAGAGGAAAAGAAGAGAAAAGAAGAAAAATAGACTCCATTGCTCCAGCCATAAGACACTATGGATTGCAATTCAAGCCTCTGTCCTCTCGTGTGCTGAATCCTCCCTGGTGGGTTATTCTGTAATCTTCTCTCTTAACAGTCATTTTTCTTATCACTATATCACCTGAGAATGAAGGCAGCAGAGATTTTAGCTAAAGTTGTGGTTGCAGGGTAACATAAATCTGCCCTTGCAGATCCTTGTGCTAGAGGAAAATATAACCACCGTGGCCCTGCGGCACCTGTCCCAGTCTGCCTCCTTCTTCTGATTCCAGTGCATTTAGAAAACATTGGCAGGTGAACCTGGAGGCTTTCTGTCAGATCAGCCTTTCCTGTGCCACTCATGTCTCCCACCAGACTGGCACCATCTGCTCTCTTCAGTCAGTTCAAATCCAGTATAAAAACAACATAAGATGTGTGTTTTGTGAAGTGGCTTGTTTGGCAGAGATTGGCATTTACTGGGCATGTCATTTATGCAGCTATGTTTAAACAAGACTGAACTTGTGTATTACTTTGTTATCACAAAGATCTGACATTGCTGGTGTGCTGGTTTGAGGCTAATTAGAATATTTTAATGGAGAAAATGATACTATAGGCTGTGCAAAGGAAACGATGATGTCTACTTCACTCACAGGCTTGCTGAGATGGGGAAGAATAAATACTCAAAACACAGTCGTCTCTGAGGCACAGCGCCTTGGTCTAGCAGCTTCTGGCTTTTTCTCCTCTCTGCTGAGTAACCTCACTAACCACTTTCCTTCTAACCCCCCTGGCCGAACGTCCAAGCTCACCTTGCACGTAAAGCAAACCTTGGGGTAAAGTATAGGAGTGTGGAGAAGGTGGAAGGGTGGTTGGGAGCCCCTCCTGGGTTCTCTGATTTCTGGGAGGGGAATTGTGTTTCTGTATTATATATAACTTGTATATGTCTGTAACTATTCCTGTCTATTGTGTCTATCTCTGCTTGTACATTGTGCTGAGCTGTAAATAGAGCTTCAGTCCTTAACTTCCAGCTGGCTGAGTTCTAGTCTGGGGGATTTTACAAAGTGTGGGAGGGCAGGGAACTCCCAAAACATCACAGCTGAGCATGCACGAAGGAGGAAAAAACATGGGACTAGGTGTGCTCAGAATGATCTCTGCTTCTTGCACTGGCTTAGCAAAGCCTTCTAACTCTGCATTGAACTGCTAACCATATAAGAGTATTATTTGTCCTTTGGCAAATGATTCTTCTTACATACTTTTGATGTCACTGTACGGGGTTAGGGCAGATCCC
>VWYK01041954.1:5312-15928 GCA_013399775.1 Semnornis frantzii | reverse complement strand
TTGAATTTCATGGGCACACCTCTCCAGATATGCCCTCCCTGATACAGTAAATATGAATATATTAATATATAAATAATAATCCTTTTTCCTCCAGATGGAGAAGCCCTAATAGCCAAGCTCCCCACCTAAGCACACCTTATAGCTGTGAGCTAAGAACACCTTGCTGGGAACTGAGAGAGTGTGGTTTGAGACCTTTTCCCCCTTCTCTCAGGAGGCTGGATCTAGAGGTAAGGAAAGTGGACATTCAGGTCTGGTAATCCTATCATGAGTCAAGCATGATCAAACACTGCACGTACATCAGTAGTGTCATGGCCTCATGCTGTTGTGCATGGACTCAACAAGCCAAAACCTCACAGTATGGAGCAGCAGGCAAAGGGGGACTAGAGGCATTTCAGAGGGATATAATTGCAGCATGCAGCTGCCTGCCTTTTGTGTATTTACTTTGTCAGTGACTATAACACTGTCATTTTCTTACTTATTCCCTTTCAATTGGCAATATAAAAGGAGTAGAAATAAGATTTTTCATCCTGTTCCTTAATTCATAGGTACATTCTTACATAGTTCTGATTTTTAACCTTCCTTTTGCTGGGATTTAGATACAGGACTCTAAAGTACTCCTCCAGACACTCCATTTGTTTTGATTTTTCTGGTTGACTGCGCATTGACCTTAGACCTATGTTAATGTCACAGAGTCACAGGAACACTCAGGTTGGAAAAGACCCCCAGGATCACCAAGCTCAACTGATATCCCTGCTCTACAAAAGTTCACCCTAAACCATATCTCCGAGCACCACATCCAAATGACATCCAAGGTTGGTGACTCAACCACCTCCCTGGGCTGCTCATTCCAATGCCTGACCACTCTCTCTGGGAAAAAAATTTCCTGATGTCCAGTCTAAACCTACCCAGTGGCAGCTTGTGCCCCTTCCCTCTTGTTCTATCACTAATAGGGCAAAGGAAGTGATTCTGTCCCTTTGCTCTGCTCTCCTCAGACCCCATCTGGAGTCCTGTGTGCAGTTCTGGAGCCCCCAGCACAGGAAGGACATGAAACTGTTGGAGTGGGTCCAGAGGAGGCCACGAAGATGCTCAGAGGGCTGCAGCAGCTCTGCTATGAGGACAGGCTGAGAGAGTTGGGGCTCTGCNTTGGAACTGGATGATCCTTGAGGTCCCTTCCAACCTTACCATTCTACAATTCTATGATTACCTGTGAGAAAGGACCATCAGTAGCCTCTCTCCAACATACTTTTAGGTAGCTGTAGACAGTGATGAGGTCTCCCTTCAGCCTCATAGAATCATAGAATGGTAAGGTTGGAAGGGACCTCAAGGATCATCTAGTTCCAACCCCCTGCCATAGGCAGGGATACCTCCCACTAGTACAGCTCACTCAAGGCCTCCTCTTCTTCCAACCAACCACCCTCAGTTCCCCCAGTTGCTCTTCAGAAGATTTATTTTCCAGGCCCTTCACCTGCTTCATTGCCCTCCTCTGTACTTGCTTCACCACCTCCACATCCTTCTTGTAATGAGGTGCCCAAAACTCTATCCCTATGTACATTTTGTCCCTTTTCTCATATACATTACTGTTGATGCATGTCTCTTTCACCTATCACTTGCCCAGAACACATCCAGTTGCTGCAGGTCCTCAGATACCCCAAGCAGAACACAGCTTCTCTGTTTTCTGTATCCTTCACTAGTTATCATTAAGCCCTTAGCACTTTCCTTTGCTCTGATATTTCATAGAACAGTTTATATACTGTAAATTGCCTCCTGACTCCCTTTCCCTTAAGTTACCATCTGTTCTGCATTATCCTCAAATGTTCTTTGCAGTTCAACAAACTTCCACTAAAAACATGGGCTAGTTCCCTTCCCTTCTTCACTCGAAATCTGTCTCTCTATAAAGTCTGTATGCAGCTGCTCAGTGCTTGCTTGGAGTTTTATTTGCTACCTCAAGGCTTTTGTTCCCCGTTCCTTTTATCCCTCACTCAGTTGCTTGATGTTGTATTCCCCTTTTTCTTTCTAGGATGAAAGGGTGAGGAGTAAGTGCTCCCACAGATTGTTTTTGAGGACCTGCAACCCCATCCAACCTCTGCTATTGCCATCAAGTTGGCTATCAGAGCAGGCATCCTTTCAGCTTGTGCTACAAACTCACTTGCCTATTCAGGCACTCAGTGACATTCAACAAGCTGCCAGGTGAAACATATTTCTGTGCTTTAACATTTGCCTCAACAGAACATTTTCTTCTCTTGCCATTGTGACTTTTTATTTCATCCTGAACTGTAAGGCGTAGTGACTTCCCCTGTAACATTTCAGGCTTCTCTGTGCCACCACTCACTGCCTGCTACAAAGATCCACTCACTCACTGCCTGCTGCAAAGATCCACGTAGTCACAGCTTTACTCCTGATGTGGTTGGCTGTCCAATATTGCCCAGCAGTGTTTCTGCATCCATCCAGACCACAGAGAGAACCAGCACCACAGCCCTTCCTGACTAACGGAAGATCACTGTCTCAGTTCTGCAAAATCCCATTTCCAATTGGTAAAACTGCACCTCCAGAATCTGTTCAGAAGCTTACTCCTTGGAGCAGACTATTTTCTGTGAGTTATTTGTATCTCCATGTTACAGATGGTATGCAATTTGTTCACTGAGCTCACTACCAAAAACTTTCCCTCTTCTAATCTATGTATGGCTTGTTCCTTCTGCCTTTTGATCTGTGTCCTGGACTTCAGGGGATTTTCTCGTGTCACATTCATACTTTTATGTTGCATGATGACCTGCTGGGAAGCAGCTCCATGGAGAAGGCCCTTGGAGTCCTGGTGGACAGTAAGTTATCCATGCAAGAGCAATGTGTCCTTGTGCCCAAGAAGGCCAATGGTATCTTGGGGTACATTAAGAAGAGTGTGACAAGCAGGTCAGGGGGGCTCTCCTGCCCCTGTACCCTGCCCTGGTAATACCACATTTGGAGTGTTGTGGCCCCATCTGGACTCCTCAATTCGAGAGTGACAGGGACAGTGAGAGTCCAGTGGAGGCTGCAAGGAGCCCCCAGCACAGAAAGGACATGGAACTATTGTAGTGGGTCCAGAGGAGGCCACGAAGATGCTCAGAGGGCTGCAGCAGCTCTGTTGTGAGGGACAGGCTGAGAGAGTTGGGGTTCTGCAGCCTAGAGAAGAGAAGGCTTCCAGGAGACCTTAGAGTAGCCTTCCAGTATCTGAAGGGGGCCTACAGGAAGGCTGGGGAGGGACTATTGACAAGGTCTTACAAGACAAGGGGCAATGGGTTTAAACTGGCAGAGGGGAGATTTAGACTGGGTGTTAGGAGGAAGTTGTTTGCAGTGAGGGTGGTGAGACACTGGCACAGGTTGCCCAGGGAGGTTGTGGCTGCTCCCTCCCTGGAGGTGTTGAAGGCCAGGTTGGAGGAGGCCTTGAGTGAGCTGTACTAGTGGGAGGTGTCGCTGCCTATGGCAGGGGGTTGGAACTGGATGATCCTTGAGGTCTCTTCCAACCTTACCATTCTATGATTCTGTGATTAAGATACTGGAACATCTGTCTTATGAGGAAAGGCTGAAAGATCTGAGGCTGTTTAGTCTGGAGAAGACTGGGAGGATTTTATTAATGCTTTAAAATATCTGAAGTGTGGCTATGCAGAAGGGATTGCTCTCTTTTCAGTGGTGCCCTACGGTTGGAAAACAGGCAATGGACACAAACTGGAACATAGGAAATTCCACATCAGCATGAGTAAAAATTTATTTGTTCTGAGGGTGCTGGAGCACCAGAACAGGCTGCCCAGAGAGCTTGCAGAGTCTCCTCTAGATACTTTCAAGACCCATCTGATGCATTCCTGTGTGGCCTGCCCTAGGTTAGCCTGCTTTGGCACGGAGTTCCCTTCCAACCTCTACCATTCTATGTTTTGCACCTGTTCAAACATCAGACCAAATCACTCTTCTGTATGAGCATTTTTCCTAGTCAACAAGTGGATACAGTTCCCTACTAGAGGTGATGTTTCAGATCTCCAGCCTCAGGTGAGTACAAGGATTCTACATCAGGTAGGCTACTCCTTGCTGAGTGCTGAAGGCAGATTTGAAGCCATCTGTGAGAACTACAGGTTATCCCTTCAGGGACTATGGCACTGCCAAGCATGTCCTCCTGAAGTAATTATGATATGAAAACTTCTGACTCCTGCAGATTTATTTCCTTTTAGGCCTCTCTCCCAAGGTTCTGAGCAGGAAGGATGTGTTTATTTCACATTTACAAACAGGGGACAGATCAATGTGTCCCTACTCTGCTCTGTTGCTGTATTATGACTACGTCAGAAACTCATTTCTTGTCGTCCTGAAGACAAATGTGCTGTGGAGAATGTACTGATACAGATGGCAAAGGCTGCATGCTAAAAGGAAGTAAAACCTTCACAGTTTTGACTTCTGTCTATTCCCAGAGTCAAATGCTATTGAAAATATTCTAAAAAAAAAAAATAAAAAAAATTAGCTGCCTCTAAAACTTTATATTCTGAAGTGCTATTTTAGAATAATGATAGCAGAATAAAGAACAGAATAAATTACACCCAAGTGAATGATGTTGGGAAACCTTTTGTTTCATCTTATTTCAGTATTTTTGGTATAGTGTTCACACTCAAATGGAGCAAGTTCACAAATCTCACAAGATGAGCATAACAATGGATTACTACTATTTTAGCAATTAATTACTACTACTAATTTAACAATTAATTACTACTATTTTATAACACATGGTTGACTGAAGGAACAGAGTTGACAGTGTGATCTCAGAAGGTGGGATTGCAAGGAGACATCCCAAGCACTCACAAGCTGACATTCTGGATTCCCCTTGCATTACAGTTTGGACAAATTACAATCTTCACAGCTGTCCAAACAATCTTTTGTCTGCCCTTTAATGAAAATTTCAGTGGATTTTATAGAAGTGATCTCCTCACTAATATTCCCGATGGCATTAAAGAAAAGAAGAGGCTCTTAATATAGCCTCTAAGTGACAGTTTCTGGTCCTACTGAATTGCAGTGGCAGAATGCCAAGTGTTTTCAGGACACATTGAAATGGAGTATAAGCATAGCAGCTTTCAGCAGATCTATTTAAATCCAGCACTTTGAAGTCATGAAAATTCTGGTTCTAGATTTCACCACAGAACTTGGAGCAGACTCAAAACTAAGCTTTGCTGCCTTTCTCTCACCTCATTTTGGTGTGTTCTGCAGGGGGTGCCTTGGGTCACAGGGATTGTGTGAACCCAGAGTTTAATGTGGCTGGTAGAAGGCTGTTTTGGCCAAAGCCACTGTGGAGACCTCCTCGCTGCTTCCCTACAGGTCTGACTGGGGGCAGCCCTTCAACATTGCATGTATATGCAATGCACAGCCTAGTATAATATTTTATGCAGCAGGAGCAGCACAGAAAATCACTGATATGCAGCCTATATGTCTAAGGGACTTGGTATTCGTGGGCATTGAAGCCTTCACCCTGAAGAACAGAATTCCTATCTGTAACTGCAGTACCACACTATAGGACAAAATACTAGGCTCTGTTTACTTTATTCTTGAAGAAGTAGTCATGTACATGAAAACTGTTTTTCTGCTTCATTATTACCTAAATCTATCTTGGCTTAATTCATTTTATTTCACACACCCCCCCNCTCCCCTCTGACAGTTCAAACCCATTGCCCCTTGTCCTGTCATTACAAGACCTTGTCAATAGTCCCTCCCCAGCCTTCCTGTGGGCCCCCTTCAGATACTAGAAGGCTACTCTAAGGTCTCCTGGAAGCCTTCTCTTCTCCAGGCTGCAGAGCCCCAACTCTCTCAGCCTGTCCTCACAGCAGAGCTGCTGCAGCCCTCTGAGCATCTTCGTGGCCTCCTCCGGACTGGCTTCAACACTTCCATGTCCTTCCTGTGCTGGGGGCTCCAGAACTGCACACAGGACTCCAGACTAGATCATACAGGAACACATCCAGGAAGGATTTTAGTATCTCCAGAGAGGGAGACTCCACAACTCCCCTGGGCAGCCTGTTCCAGGGTTCTGTACACAGAAACACCTCTGCAGTGGGGGAATCAATCATTTCCCTGGGAGCCTGTTCCAGTGTTTGAGAAGGCTTTCGGTGAAGAAATTACCTCTCACATCCAACATAAAACTGTGGAGAATGCCAGCTATGATCCTGCTATCTCTTATTTTAAGCAAAGTTTTTTACTATGGATAATAAAATTCTAAGTAACTTGCTACAATTGACCCTGTTTTGAGTAGAAGGTTTGGACTGGGAAGACCTCCAGAAGTGTCTTCCAATTGGAACTATTCTGTGATTCTGCACTTCAATCCTCTATCTAAAACATATCCAAAGTATCATGAAAATGTCTTATTGCCAATCAAGAAGAACATCATCTGAAAATACTCCAAAAAATCAGCAGTTCAAAAGAGAAACCTTCACATTTCAGCCACTTGGTGTAGTTTTGCTGTAATAATCTTAATTTTCTAAACGAAAAGGAATTCCAATGAAGGAAAGAGTAGTTTGGTCCTTGTAAGATGCTAATAAAGAGAAATTTCAAAACCTTGTTTGGTTGTTTTGTTGGGTTTTTGGTTTGTGGGTTTTTTGTTTTTTTTTTTGAGTTGCCCAAGCAGAATTTACTTACAAATATTTTATAGGTTAAAAAGCAAAATATAGTTTTTGAAGAATCTCCAACACAAAAAAAGGGTCCTTAAGCCTGACTGCTTTCAAGCTGTGAGATTATTCACACAAATGTTTTCTTCAGCTATGCTCAACTTTATGCTATCTTCAGTCTGATCTGATGCAGGAGAGGGCAGGGTGCCAAATGTTTCATCTGAAGCTCAGAACATGGTATTTTTGATGGCTGTAAAGCTGTTCAACAGAACAAAATACCTGGATTGTTCCTGTAAGGCCCTACTGCCTTCTAGCGAAAGGTATGCCCACAAAATGGGAGATGGGAGATGCTGCTTATTTGCTTCTGTGATCTGGAGTTCTGGGGTACCACAAGTGACCTCAAAGCCAGGTCAGCAGGACTATTCAGTCAGCTGTACTGCTCTGTCTTCACAGAAAGTGAAAAGTGAGCTGCACTGTTCAAGTTCCTCCCTCATGCCATTTTCAAGCAGCATGTGAGCTAGGGCAGTTTCACTAAAGGAAACCGAGTCCCAGGCTGTACAGACATTTAGCAGCACTGGCCACAGACAATTACTCTCCTTCACTGCTGGCAGTGGTCACTTGCTCAAGCAGTGATGCGCAACAGATTTCTACTCCAAAAGTATCTTGTTTGTACCAATAGTATCAACAGTGTTCTTACCCAGGTGTCCCCAGCACCCATCAATACCAAAGATACCAGCTTCAGACTGGGAGCCTGCACTACTCTCTTGGCCCTGTCTGAGCAGTGAGGACCCAGAGAAGGTGGACTACCTACCTTGTCTTCTCTGCAGCCAGGAGTACTTCTGCTTGGTCTCTTCTTCAAAGTGCTGAAGCAAGGTGCAGTGGTCAGGGTGTGAGGTTGTGCAAGGCTTTACACATGCAAAGGAGAAAATGGTGTGGCATTGCCTGCCCAAGTGCTATCAAACCATTGCTGAAGCACTTCACAGCAGGGAGCTGTTGGGGCTGGTGGGAAGAAGAATTAAGCATAAGTGGAAAAAAGGAGCACCTGAGAGCCTCAGGAGCAGCCTTACAAAATTTCTCTAAACATACAGCTGGGTTGCCTCCTCAGCTGCTCAGTGGCAAGGGTGCTATCTGCAGGACTGAGAAAGGCTCAGTGGCATCACACGTCACTGGCAGCTCATCACTTTCAAGAAGCCAGAAGCGAGAACAGCAGGGTGATGGTCCCAGCTCACTGAATGAGGTCCAGCCCTGCCCAGCTGAAAGGCAGCAACACTCAGTACGAGTCCAGAGCACAAAGCATTGCTGAGGATTGTCCTGGTTTGGATGGTTTAACCACTGTGGTTTATTTTACAAAGAAATAGCTCTTTGGGAGTGTCACAAATGTTTGGACATTTCTGAGTCAGAAGATCTGCAGGTACTACTTCAAGCAGCCCCACAGGCAGAATCACAGAATTAACCAGGTTGGAAAAGACCTCTAGGATCATCTAGTCCAACCTATCACCTAACCCTTCTCATTAACTAAACTATGTCACTAAGTGCCTCATCCACCTTCCACCTCTTCCCTGACCACACAAAAAGTAGCCATCTGGTTTCACTGATGTATTTTCTGTTTTCCACACCCCCTGGGGAGGTTGTTAGCGCCCTCAGGGACTAGAAGTGCATGACTACAGTCTGTGGTACTGGTAGATGAAGACTCACAGGCTGCAGCGGTGCCTCCTGGGGCAATGCCCGTAACCCAAAGATGTTGCCAGGACCTGGGGACCAGGACAGACTAAGACCCAGGATGTCTTGCAAAGGCTGACTACACACTCTGATTTGACAGCATGTGATGCGGAAGACTCCAGCTATTTTTTTCCAGGACAGATGAGATAGCTCAGATGGGATAGCAGATGGGCAGGCTGCCCAGAGAGGTTGTAGAGTCTCCTTCTCTGGAGAGATTCCAAAACTACTTGGATGTTGCAATCCTGGGCAACCTGATCTAGGTAACCCTAGTTTAGCAAGGGATCTGGACTAGATGATCTCCAGAGATGCTTTTCAAATTGCAACATTCTGTGATAAACCAGATAAAATATAGGGTTTTCTTAAACATAAATCATCATCCACCTTTAATGTCTACCTGTGTCATTTGCTGAAGCCATTTCTGTGGGTTACTTTCTGTGGGATACCTTCTGTTTAACATCTTTGTCAGTGACATGGACAGAGGAATCAGTGCGCCCTCAGCAAGTTTGCAGATGACACCAAGCTGTGTGGCACAGTCGACTTGCAAGTCCCTTGCCATCCAGAGGGACCTGGACAGGCTGCAGAGGTGTGCCCAGGCCAACCTCATGACATTCAACAAGGCCAAGTGTAAGGTCCTGCACCTGGGTAGGCACAATCTGAAGCACAACTCCAGGCTGGGTGGGAAATGGNTCTGCAGCCTGGAGAAGAGAAGGCTTCCAGGAGACCTTAGAGTAGCTTTCCAGTATCTGAAGGGGGCTACAGGAAGGCTGAGGAGGGACTACTGACAAGGTCTTGTAATGACAGGACAAGGGGCAATGGGTTTGAACTGTCAGAGGGGAGATTTAGACTGGATGTTAGGAGGAAGTTGTTTGCAGTGAGGGTGGTGAGGCACTGGCACAGGTTGCCCAGGGAGGTTGTGGCTGCTCCCTCCCTGGAGGTGTTGAAGGCCAGGTTGGAGAAGGCCTTGAGTGCCCTGTACTAGTGGGAGGTGTCCCTGCCTATGGCAGGGGATTGGAACTGGATGATCCTTGAGGTCCCTTCCAACCTTACCATTCTATGATTCTATGAATGTCTTTCACTATACACCCTCTGCTTTCCTTTTAAGTGTTTGACTGCAAGCCTCCTGACCTGTCATTTCTCCTTTCTTTTTTTGAACCAAATCAGCATCAATATCATATATCCTTCTTTGGAGACTTTCAAGACCCCTCTGGATATGTTCCTGTGTGACCTGCACTAGATTATGGTCCTGCTCTGGCAGAGGGGTTGGACTTGATGGTCTCCAGAGGTCCCTTCCAAGCCCTAACATTCTGTGATCCTTTGAATATAACTCAGTGTTGCCTGAGCTCTTTTCTGTAACTTCATCCTTCTTTGGCCCAAAGCTGAAAGTCACATTTCATAGAAAACCAGAAAATCATTAGGCTCTTATCTTTGCAGTCTTAGTTCCTGAGTTGCTAGTGAGTTCTGGTTCATGTCTGAGCTAATAAAAACAATGTTAAAACTCCAGGGAAAAAGGTAAGCAGATTTCTCCTGTTTTGACTATTTTTAGTAAGTTTCTACATGAACATTGAGATGTGGTAACAATAACTATGACAGTCTCTCAGAGTGTTGCAGCTTGCCTCTTTAAGAACAGCCTAGTGAGTGGCACCTGTTTGCCCTTCACTGCAGTCAACTAAATATCTGCAGATACTGATGGGTATCAATACTGAGTTGAATATCATGACTAATTAGCTCAAGCAATGAAAATATATTAGAGGTGAGAGATATTAACAGGTTAGAAGATGCCTGTTTCATTAACTGGCACAAAGACTGTGACAAGCTCAACAAATACACTGCTGACAAGAAAATGAAATAAATTGTTTCACTCATTAAAAGGAGGAATTCATTTTTAGCTTATTGACACGCCATAGAAACATATCACTCATTTTTAAACCAAGTGACACTGGGATGTGAAAATAATGATATGAACCAGTCTTTTTAGTGCAAGAAAGCACTGAGCTTATTTTAGTCTTGCTTCATATTTATTTGGATTAAGCTTCATCCCAAGCACAACTCCAGGCTGGGTGGGGAATGGCTGAGAGCAGCCCTGAGGAAAAGGACCTGGGGGTGTGGGGTGATGAATAGCTCAAGATGAGGCTGCAGTGTGAGTGCAGCCCAGACAGCAACTCAGTGCTGGGCTGCAGCAAGAGCAGTGTGGGCAGCAGGGCAAGGGAGGGGATTCTGCCCCTTTGCTCTGCTCTCCTCAGACCCCATCTGGAGTCCTGTGTGCAGTTCTGGAGCCCCCAGCACAGGAAGGACATGGAACTG
>VWYK01041949.1:353-12287 GCA_013399775.1 Semnornis frantzii | reverse complement strand
TTTTTTTTTTTTCCTTAATCATAAGTGCATATTTGTACTGTAGACTAAGTAACTTTCCCAGTAAAGCCCACTGGAGCTCAGAAGCTGGGTTTTATCATTAATGTGAAACACAGCAAAAGGAAGCTCTCCTTCCCATGGTAAATTTCCAACAGTACATTTCACAGTGTTGAATATACAACATTTACCTGTCAAGTTTTTTAATTTGAGCAGCAAGATTGTAGTTTGCCTGCAACAGCATACGTGGCAGCAACAGGCAGTCCCATTCCCTGCTTGTCATCATCTTTAGCCAGCTGGATTCTCTCAGTTGAAACTCGTCTATGCTGCACCTGAGTGAATCAGGTGCCCTTACTCAGAGCTAAACCAAGACATTTGCTAAATTAGAAGCTCCTGTATTATTGCTCATGCAATGTATAAATTCATGCCCATTGTGCCAGTCATTTTCCTGAAGCAGTCAGAACAGTCAGCAGAGGATGGTATGGGAAGTAATTGTTACACATTCCAACTGAGGCTAAAGATTAATTCTGTCAACTACTCTATTATAGTTGCAGACCATTCAATGTAAAATACTTAAAACTGACCCAGAGAATATATTCTATAGAATTTATTTCTAAAATATTAAATCTGATTACTATTTTTTTAAAATGTTAGAAAGCTCCCATTGTTTTCCAAACAGAATCTAGTTAATTAATGTGTTTCTTGGTAAGACAGATCTCAATGTTTGCCTTTTCAGTGTTTCCAAATTTAGAAGAAAACAAACATTTTCTTCTCTCTGTAGTTGCTGTCCACACGCAAACTGTTATATAAATTGTCCATTTTGTCGAAGGGTGAAATCCAAAGCCTGACCGTTGTGAAGTGATGACCATTTGCCATTTAGTTGTAAAAGTGTCCAAATGAACACACACTTGGGTTCTTCATAAGTGCTTCCTGTGCGCTGTCTCCTGCCATTCCTAAATCCAAGGCAGCTTTTTTGTTGCTAATAAACGTGCCAGAATATTGTTTTAACTTAAGGAGGAAAGTTGTAACATCCTTGAGAACTTTCTGCTACCCTAATGGCTAATACCAAGGATTTTACTTTTGATACGGACATCCAGTTCATGAAACATTTTGCAACCATAGAGAGTTCCTTCCTGTCTTCATCTTAGTGTCTGGGAAAGGTCTTAATGTCCAGTAAGGCTTTTCATTAAAACTGAGCATGGGGGCAGCTCTAATGTCCTCTGTGCTAGCTATCCTTTGTTTTGCTAAAGGAGTTCAATTTTATTTTTCACTTCCTTAACATGAGCCTCTTTCCCCCACCCTCCCCAGTGCCTCTGAAAATGAGTCATGAGGGAGCAGTGCTGTAGATTGTCCTTTTCTATACACACAAACAGGAGTAAAACCCACCTGCAGAGTCTGCAGTGGTAGGAGATCCTTGTTGCCTCTTGAGGCGTGTAGATCCAGTGCCATTCTTAACACAGCCCAGTACAGCGTGAAAGCCAAGATTAGGAAAAGCAGAAAACCATTCTGTTAGAGAAACAAAAAATTTCCTTCAAACTACTGTTATTATCTTAGTTTCTTTTTTTTTAATATAAGAATAAATTCAAAACACCTTTATATAGAAGAGAAGTGAATTAAGTCTTGAAAGTTAAAAATCTGTATTGCTCTACTGCTGTGTAGTCTTTGCGGTTAGGAGGCTACTCACTTTTTCAACAAGCTGTAAAGACTGGATTAGCTTTTCTCAATGGACAGGAAAATGGTGGAAGACAGAAGAATCAAATGAACACCACTATTCTAACACAAGGATCAAGATAATCCTTTATCTTGAGGCACAGGTAGTGTGTATTCTCTGTAGCGAGTGAGGGGTGGATAAAGAAAGCAATTTAGAGAAAAAGATGGATGAAGGCAAGAAGTAGCGTGATAAGGACTATTTTTTTTCTTCTAAAGGACAAAGGAAGACATGCTCTAGGAAACAAACTAGCCAACCCCCCCCAAAAAAAAAAAGATCCCCAACCCGAAACAGAGAGGAAAAAAGGAAATTAAGATATCCCAGTCTGTTATTTATTTATTTATATGTTGTAAAACTGATGTGAGCTCAGTACAAATGGGAAATGGTATTTTTCCACACCAGTTTGTATCCAGGTGGACATTAAATGAAAGATTTAGCCAAAAGCATGAGAAAAAAAGAAAAAAAGCAAAACAACATTTCAGTAGCATTGCTGCCATGTCTTGTCTTTGCCTGTTGACTGCAAAGTCATGTTCAGTATCCTTTTAGTTAACTCTGCTCCCAGGCACATGTTCAGGCACATGTTCCAATAAAACCTCTTTCTCAGATTACAAGGGATGCTAAAAGGAAAGAACAACTAAGTGTCCTTTTTATTAGCATTTTAGCCCAGCTTTTCTGGCAGACCTTTCAGGTTTTATCATCTTAAAACTTTTTAGTTACGGTCTTTAAGAGTGAAATTTTGAGTTGGATAAGGGGTGAAGGTTAGCCTTGCTGGGGTACTGGCAGATCACTGTAATGAACCAGCCACCTGCGTTTTCAATCTCTAATACATAGATAGAACATTTCCAGCTTCTTGAAGAGATGGCATCATCGTGTGCACTGGCAGCCAGTTCTCTTGAAACAAAGCCAGAAGCAGGTATGCTTGCCGCCTGTACAAAACATGTCACACAAATACCGCCACTTCCATTCTCACATAACAGTGCTTAACAACCGGGCCCTACTTTTAATTGACTGATCGTAGGCACTTCTATGGGAATATATCAAAGTGTACTTTGTGAAACGTTTAAAAAGTGTTTGATGTAAAATAGGTGCTAGGCATTGAACAGTGCAAAAATAGTCAAAGCCTGTAGATTACAAATCCATTCCTAAGAGCTTCAGCCTGTAATACTGTCTTAGTAAAGTCAGTCTTTTAAGTTACATTACATCCTGGTGTAATAATCTTTTACAAATAAAATTATTAATACGAATGTACTGGTTAATACCTATTAACGCAAATCATGGCAGGTGGTTGTTTTGATTCATTTCCATTGCAGCTAACAGCAAGTTTGTTAAAAACACAAACCCAGCATTTCCTATTTTTTTTTTCCATAGATTTACATAAGATTTACGCTGTCTAGTCCAGCCCTAGCTTGTTGGAGGTTCCTGTCTCTGTATATATTTCCCCCATAAGAATATAAAATTGCTTTTGAAATTTTCATTGGCACAGCATGGGTTCAAAAGCACCTCTGTCTTACACGGTCCTTCACACATAATCTGTTCAAATGGGACTAGTAAAATTGTGATGTCATCGAAGCCATTTGTTTAAAATCTGTACATGACTTCTAACTAATAATTTGTGAGAAAGATAATTATTTTAAGTGCTTAACATTTTCCATTGCAGATGATCTTGCATACTAAAATTAAGGAGATCTCAACAGTACAACATTTAATTGGACTGCTGCTTTTAAACTGTTCGAAGAAGCAAAGGGAAAGATCATTCGTCTTAAAAAATCTGCACATGGAAATAATTCTAAGCTTCATGAACTGATGCATCCTTAATTTCCTCTTTTTTTTGTATTTTTTTCCAAACAAATTGTAACATCAAAGATGCCAAAGGGTAATATAAGCTACAATAATATTCAACAGAACGTAACCTAAACCTTATGTTGTAATAATTTATTCAAATTAACTGTATTCTTCTGTATTTATATTTTCGGTATTTATTATTATATGGAATTTGATGTATTTATTGTGGCTTATTACTGCAGTGTATATATTACAAAGATGAGCGTTTTTAAGTCTTAACATTAGGGTTTTTGTTAATTAGTGGCACTTGTATCAGCTGTATTTTTATTATATATTGTACTATATATATATTGTCCATTTGTTTGCAATGAAGTAAAACAGGTTTCTACATTACATCACGGCTGCCAGTGCATTGTGCATCTTATTTCTACTATGCAGGCAGTAGCCAGAGAGAGGCAGAACTAGTACTGCACCTCCTGCCAGAGACCTCTCTGAAATTTCTAGCATTTCTCCTGTTCCTCATAGTCTGCGAGTCTAAGGAGAAACAGGTTTGGGGGGGTTTTGTTTGTCTGTTTATTTGTTTTGGTTTCGTTAATGTAATCAATATACAAAGAAATTAACAGACGTGCCACATGAGGGGTAACTGTTTGCCCATTAATGATACTGCTATCTACACTCTTCTTTAGCCAGTGGAATAAACTACAGAATTCATTTGCACTGATTGTGAATTTAATAATTTTGGTTCTAAGTTGATGAAAGAATCGTTTTCAACAGCTGTTGGAAAAGATTTTGCAACAGCTCTCTCTGCTGGACAATTTGCAGTAGCTCTTACACACCAGATTTCAATGGCTGCAACATATAGCATACTGTAAAATTTCAGGACAATGGCTTGTTTTGAAAACTGCTGACCAACATTGTTTTGCTATGAAAGTAATTATCAACCACAGGTCTCTGCCCTCTTTTTATTCTCACAGTTATTAAAACTAAGCTGTACATTTGTAAAAGATAAGTTGTCCTTAAGTGTGCATTAAAGACAAATTATATATGGCAAAATTACTTGCATTTACAAAACTGAGAACAGATGTCTTCTAGAGTATTTTTTTTTAAAAAGGGTCACAAGATGTAAGGTATCATTTTAAATTTGTTAAGCGTTACATGGCATGGAGTAGATTAATATGTGCCATGAGACTGTTTCTTGCATTGCCATAAGCTACAGTTAAGAGTGCTACTCCAGCACTTTCTAAGCCATAAGTGACACAAAAAATTCTTTAAAACAGCTGTCAACACCAGTGTTCTAATTCAGGACTTGAGGATGCCAGGTCAGAAGTAAGACTTAACACTTGTAAGTTGATCTATTAATAGCGGTTGGGTAATTCTATACTGTAAAATCAGCAATTACTCCTAAGAGTGATGAAACAAGAACCTCAGCTATGGTGAGCTGGCAAAGTTCCAAAACAATTAATGGTGTCATAAACATGAGCTACGGGGGTGGGGAGTGTCTCTGTTCATGGCCAGGAGTTGCAGGACCAGTGTCCTGGAATGTTTGGGAACTGCTTTGTCCTGCTGGAGCAAGGCTAAGCTGTCCTCACCTGAAGTCAAGGCTTCATGGGCACTTGGAATTGTTTTCCTGGATGTACCAGAGAATATGGTGAGATGGAAGTCCTAGCTTTTCTGGCAACCTTCAGTAGTTTACATGGCCATCTGATTAATGTGCAAATTGATTTTTACATCCTGTAGAGGTAATATGAGAACAATACCAGTGCTGAAAGTGCTTTAAAAGGCAGTAAAAGAGCCTGAGAAACCCCTGCACCGGACTCTGATTTTCAACATACCACTTAATGTGCTAATGTGGACATGTGAAGATGTTGTTTTTTAGACATAGATTTAAATATGTAGGCATAGTATTTAAAGAAAGAAAAAGTAGTCCATTTCATTTACTAGCTCAGAGGAGAACAAAGGCTTACAACATGTTTGAATGTGTACTACCAAACTGTGGCGTCTGCAGGACAACTGAAGGTAGTTGCTGAAGGAACGAAGCAAGTATTTTCTATAGCCATTTCAGCAGAAATTTCCTGCCAATGTAAGAGAGCAAGGTGTTCTGGAAGGAGAGTGATGAGGCAAAGTGGTGTGTAGCCCAAGGGAAAATCCGATTGATTTTAAGGTGGTTATGATATGGAGATAAAGCACCCTATGTGCCTTTCATTATAAAGGAATTATTTTTCTGTTACGTCATTACTAAAGAGTGGTTTGGATTAGGCAACAAATATTTCTTGGTTTTTATACTAAAATGGGATTTAGCTTGCACGACATTTTGTTCAATGCCATTCTGGTCTGCATCAGGAACAGTGTGGTCAGCAGGACAAGGGAGGTTTTTCTGCCCCTGTACTCAGCACTAGTCAGGCCACACTTTAAGTACCACATCCAGTTCTGGGTCCCTCAATTCGAGATGTTGAGGTACTGGAACATGTCCAGAGAAGGGCCATGAAGCTGATGAGGGGCCTGGAGCACAGCCCTATGAGGAGAGGCTGAGGGAGCTGGGGGTGTTTAACCTGGAGGAGGCTCAGGGGGACCTCACTGCTGTCTACAACTGCCTGAAAGGCGGTTGTAGCCATGTGGGGATTGGTCTCTTCTCCCAGGCAACCAGCAACAGAACAAGGGGACACAGTCTCAAGTTGTGCCAGGGAAGGTCTAGGCTGGATATTAAGACAAAGTTCTTCACAGAGAGCGCAATTTGCCATTGGAATGGGCTGCACAGGGAGGTGGTAGAGTCGTCGTTCCTGGAGGCATTCAAGAATAGACTGGATGAGGCACTTAGTGCCATGGTCTGGTTGATTGGATAGGTCTGGGTGATAGGTTGGACTGGATGATCCTGGAGGTCCCTTCCAACCTGGTTGATTCTATGATTCATATGACTTAGTTCTATATGCACACCACAAAACGCATTTTTATTCCCACATTAGTGCTGAACTGGTTCTAGTTCTGTAAACTGTGGAACATGGCAAAAACAGCCCTTGTGTAAGAAAACTTCCACTTGTATCGGAAATCACCATGCAAAAAGCATTTTAGTTATTTTTCTTCTAGCATTTCTCTTGGACAACCTGGTTATTCACAAACAAGTCTTTGAAATACACACTGGAGCTGAACATTTCTTTCTTGGCCACAACTCTGCCTCTTCCTATGCCTCTCACATCAAAGGCACAGGCTGCACCTCATCTCACTTGGCCTTTATATGGCTCCACTGTTCTCCAAACCCCATCCTTCTTCCTCCAAGTCACTGCCAACAGTTAGGCTCTGCTCATAGCAGACCAAAGCAGAAGCCCAGTTTTTAGGCAGGCCCAGCCAACCCACAGAGACCAATTTTTGTTCCAGAGCCAGCAAAAACATTGCAAGTCTACACTTTAACCACAGACCCTGAATAAGTCAATAGGCAGCTTTCAGGTCTTGATTTCCAGTTATCTAGACAGGCAGGTAGTAGCCGTGATTCACCCTGAGCTCACCAGCTCTCTTTCCCTTACTCCTTTTTCCTCTTGTTACACATTCCATTCCCTTTCAAAAACATACACTGGGGCTCCTGGATTAACAGCCAAACAAGTATATTCAGTGAACATTTCACGGTGCTAGAGTAGCACAGCTCAACACTTTGGGTATGTGCACGGTGTCACTGGGAACTGCTGTACCCTTTTAAGTTACAGATTTTGTTATCGCATAGAAATTATTTAGTATCTTCTTCTTTGGCATCAGACCCAGTAGTTACCAGCCTGTCAACTGATCAGTTACCAGTGGCAGGGCACAATGTCTCTGACCATATGCTCATGGTCAGCCACTTAACTTTTTCAAAACAGTACTGCATGTCTGAAGGACAGAAAGTTTAGCCGAGTGAAACATCTAGACTGCGCAGACCCATAATCTAGAAGGCACTGAAAAGAACACTTTAGCTACGAAACCAGTATCTAAAGAATTCAGGAGATACATTAAAATACAGAAAAGATTACCTGGTCCTTCACTAGAATGTTTGTGAGAAACTACAGCACCAAATGAGATCCATGCACAAATTCAAAGCACTGGCTATAGTTCTGACAACTCAGCCAGTGAAATAAAGCCCCCTAAGTTTCAATCTAGTATCATCTTGATCAGATGCATAATCTTATGTAAGACCGATTCCCAAAATTTGAGAGATTATTCTTTAAAAGAAAGTTGTGTCCACAAATTCCTTCGGTTTCCTGTATTTCTCAGAGTAATTCTACATATTCAAAGAAATACATAGTTAAAGTACAGAATGGTTAGTTCTGTATTGCATTTTGTACTATAATTACTCGAGAAAATCAAGGTGGAAGAATAAGTTGCACTACGGAGAGCATCTGCTGCTGCCCTCTAAGAATAACCCAACTGAGAAACAGTTTGCTTTTCAGGAACGATAGAAGACTATGATAGAAAAGCACACAGGAGATGCACAAGAAATAATCCCTGAACTGTTTGCAATTTTTCTTACTGTTGCTTTGTTGTTACTTTTTCAAAAGTAATTAAGAAATTAACTTCTAAAAATATATTTTATATATCTCATGTTGCTCTTTTGAAATTGTATGAACATCTATATATACACACATATATGTGTGCATATTTGGAAGTACAATATTCAGTGTAGACACAGAAGTTAATTTCAGATCTTCAAACAGAACAAAAAGTAACATGAAGTCCAGTTAATATTGAATTGTTGTACTAAATACTGCAAAAGCACAGAGCAAAGTATCAGTCTTAAAGAACAGATAGCAAACATAAAAATTTTAAAAAATAAACTGGAGTGGTCTCAGTGGTTAAAAGTCCCTACGTTAAATCATATCATGAACTTTTGGATAATTGACCTATGTTAGGCTAGAAAAGTATCAAAAAATGAAAGGAAAATCTTTACTTTAAATCACAGAATAAATTTTGACTTCCATAGCTAGGACTGAACAAAATATTGTAAAAAGCCATGTAACTTGCATATATAAAAAAAATGATCTTAGATTACCAAAAAACAGAAAAATAAAGTGAAGCTTCTCTAGCTCTGCTCATAGAGATATTCCTAATTCCAAATGCAACAGAACACTCTTTTCCTTGCAGTTTGAATTTTGTCCTGGTTTGGAATGTTACCTCTGAAAAGAAAACAAATTATAACCTGACAAGTTTGCAGAAGAAACAGATTGCATAAAGAATTTTCCTTTACTGATACTAAAAGCAAAAAAACCCAAAACCAGAAAAAACAACACTTTTGCTGTAAAACAGGAACTAGGAACTGAAGAACGCAAGTCCTTTTAAACAATTATGCTAAATACCTTGTTTTCTAGAACTGAGCGAAATGTTCATTTTCATTCCTGGGGGTCGTCATGGCATACTTGCTATGTAATTCTCATCCTCTATTCAGATTTGTTGTATAATTTTCATGTTGACCTGCATCCTACTTTTTCTCAACTCCTCCAATTTGTCAAGTGCATTCATTGCCCTTCCAATATTAGTTTGATCTGCAGAACTCTTGGGTTTGTACTCTATTACTGAAATGTGGAAACACTTGTCAGTGGGCATAGGCAGATCTTGGTGCAATGCCATTCATTGCAGCCTTCTGGTGGCATTACTGACCCTTCCCAATTCCTGTTCACAATGTAACAAGGTACAACTTTGACTCCATAGAATATTCTCACAGGTATCACCAAAAGCCTTACAGAAGCCCAAGATCTGACTCAAAGGCATTAATGGTTCTGACAAATTATTTCTGGTTCTTGCTTATTCACTTCTTAGAAGTACTGAAAGGATTTCTACTTGCATTTCTTCAGAAGATACTGTTAACCAAAGACAGGATCCCTTCCCCCATTAGAAATTAAAACTCCATTCATCCATCCACCTGCCAGACATTTATATGGAACAATATCATTAATGTGGAACAAAAAGGACTGTGGCAGGTACAACTCACCCCACCCAATAAGCACCAAGGGCAGAGGCTTGCTGGGAGCTGATAAAGATCCGCTCAATGGCACCAGACATTAGCTGATGCCTCTGGATCCAGCAGTGCCTCTGCTGTGGCACTCAGAAGCAGGACACACAGAAGCAGGCTGGCGGTCAGATCTGCTCCCCTTAGAATGGAACCACATCTAATTCCTCAGCTCCATCTTGGTGAGTGTTTATGTATGTGTCCTGGGTACACATAGGGAGATTTTCCTTTTCTGAATTAGGGTGTACATGTTTTGAGTCATGTCCCAAACAGTTTAACTGTGTAGAAGTATGTTCCTAACTGACATCCAAATCTGTAATTTTGTGTGAAGAGAGCAGACTACAGTTTTCAGGTGATTGTTGCTATCTATATTGTGAGTGCTTCCACAACAAGGACAAACATAGTATTTACATATTTTATGCTATTCAGTCTTTAATACCCTTTCAAGTTTATCCTCAGCTTTATATTTGATCATACAGCAAATATTTTTCCTTTTTCTTCACTTTTTGATCTGATCAAAATCTGATTTTTCCCCCCTTTTGGTAGCCATGACCTTTTCCTTAATCTCCTTCCTCTTATGAGTACATTTTTAAAGGCAATGCTAATCATTTTCTAAAATAGTGTTGCTAGTTATATCTAAGCAGGCCTGATTGTGTTGCTCAGCTTTTCAATGTTATGTGCACCTTTCCTGACATTCAGGTCATTAAGGAGTTCATTATTAAGCTGGTTGCAATTATGTCTCATTTTTTTCCATGTGAATACATGCTACACATGTTCAACACAATTCTTCTGACAAGCTGCAAAGTCTTAAGTACTTTTTTTCCTTGAATCAATGTTTCCCATCTCTGCTTAATAACAGCACTGGCACCTATAAACAACATTAAATCTCCTCCTTGCTTTTATTCTGCTGCTTCCTTCCCTTCCTATAAAAAGTTCATTACTTGAATTTAATAGCCATTTTCCTAACACACGCAAAGTTAAGGTTATTTTTAAGCCTCCATAATTTGCATAAACCAGTTAAGTCTTCTCTGAACCAGAATGTAAAAGTTTATTATTAAATAGTTTACCTTACTAAAGTGCAATTTTATGTGACCTTAGATGCCTTAAAGGTGGGATGATCTCATATTAATTTCATATTAATACCCCAAAATAAACATGTTCAAGTATGCATACATGTCTGTTCCTAAAGATCACTTTCCTATGCAGAAGAGTTGCCTTCATTAAAGAAGGCCTGAGAAAAATCAGTCAGAAAATGGTTATGATTGCCAACTGCAATGGAAGACTAAATGGCAGCTGTTTAACAATTATGCATCCAATAAAATAACCAAAGAAATATTAAAAAATACTTATCAAAGGAAAGCTATTTATGAAGTCATAGCTTTATATGGTCTGCCGAAGTATAGTGGATGCTTGCAAGAATACCATATGTCATGAGAAGACCAAGCAGAAGAGTTAGGAAGGTCAAGGTCTCACTTGGACTGATAAAAACAGAGGTAAATCCTTCATAAAAGTGGAACAGCGACAAGAAGAAAAAAAAGAGAAGACAGAAAATCAGCATTCAAGTGTTCACACAAGAAGTTATGTAAAGAATAGAAAGCTGTTAAAGTAAACATTAGTGATTCATGCAAAGGTAGGAAAAAAGTTTATCTAGTAGATTAACACTTTTTTACAAAAGTATTAATGTTAAGCAATTCAGAAAATCTATTACAATATAACTTTGTCAAATTTTAAAGTTAGTGAAATATTTAAAATTCTATACTAAATTTCTGGGTAAACAAAAGGAAGTTAACAGGAGAATAAGCAGATTTTCCATTATAATAACCATACTTACTTGCCTGAAGGTCAAATATTTTCATTTTTCAAGTGAAGGAACTTAAAGATACTAAGAAATCTTCACTAAGTACATGATTAAAACAAAAAAGTAGTCAACCAACTGAGCATAAAAATATACATACAGAGTGTCTTGGGTGTTAGGCAGTATACAGTAATTTCTTGTAACTATACAGAGAAAACTAGTCCTCTTTGGAAGTACTTGCTATCTGCAGAAAAACAATATACACATAGTCCCCAAGGTGAAAGAGAGCAAAGGATCCACAAACCAGTGGTCAACATATAAAGTCTTATCACAGAAATATTGTAAACATTTTTCTTAAATCTCAGTCATCTTTGGTATAATAGACTCCTAGGGAATCTCTGATGACATGATTTATATCCAGCTTAAATTAAAAAAAAAAACCACACACACCAAAACCACAAAACCATTGAAACATTTGTCATTTAAAGTATTTTCACTTTAAAATGTTGTATACATATGACTGCAGTTTAGAATCAATCTTTGCTCTTAATAAAACATTGCTGGTCTATAAATATAAAATTTTAATTGTTCTGGCCAAAGATCCATTTCTGGAAGGAGTCTGATGGATTACAGGGTACCAAACTCGGATGGTCTCCGTTTCCTGTAAGGCACATATGTAGTGCTGTATTGTAT
>VWYK01041914.1:2990-20847 GCA_013399775.1 Semnornis frantzii | reverse complement strand
TATGCACACATAAGAATTTCTATTTATATCCTCATATCAATCATTAGCATATCAAATTAGTGCTAACCTCAAGACTTTTTGAACTCCTTAGTGCTGTGCTTAATGCCTGCAGAGTCATTTAGAAAATATTCCTAGTAACCTACCAGAATTTTCTTTATTGTTCCTCTAGTTAAAAATTTAAGGGTTCATTTTGGTTTGGGGTTTGGGATTTGTATTTTCTTTTTTCTTTTTGTTGCCTACATGTAAAGAATTTAATGAAAGTGACATTTAAAAACAATTGCTGTTGTTAATAAGTAGCTAGGCAGTTCTTACTAAGGCATGAATTAAATACCCTAAAGAACAGGAATTCTTATGCATGTATAGTACTACTACAATTCTTAATAGCTTTGTTGCCTTTAGCAGTTTTTAGGATGTTATTTGAGGAAGTTCTTCTAACAAGATATAAAACCTTTGCTAGAGTTAAATTACAGGAACTCAGAACGAATATACTTCACAAAGCAACCACACTGTAGTCAGCAATAGAAGATTCATTGTCAAGACAATTCCTAACTTTACAAAAACTTGCTAGCTGAAATTTTGCCAGTGCGACGCCAAGTAGCAGCATTGACAATGGTAGAAACTAAGGGACTATCAGAGTTTCCTTTGCTTTGCCAGATTTTACAATTTTATTTTTGTTTTCTGAACAGCACATGGTAATATTGCCCTGCAAATCTGCCTGCTTAACCAACCTGAAATAGTGCATAATTTCAAAAAGGTGGAGTAAAATTACCTCTGGGCCATAAAAAGCTGCTCTCAAAACGGAACAGCACCTCTCTTGTAAATCCATATTTCATATTCACCAACCTAAAAGTAGAAGATAGTATTCCTTGTGCAATGCAACAAAATGTAAAATCCGGCCTAGTGAAAGAAAAGAACAGAAGGGCCTCAGTCTCAACAATCACTCTCAGTGCCTATATACAAACTGTCACAAGGATAACTGATGTTTTACTGAAGTAGTCCGCATATAATTTGACCCTAAGCAGGAGAAGGTAAGTTCTCTGGCAAGGAAGATTCCTATCAAAAATAAGGTAAAAATTTCCATTATGGAATAACAACCAAAAAAAGTACTTATTAAAAATGTAGCAACACTTACCTTTCTCCTGCTAACATTCTTTTAACAATCCTATTCATTGCAGAGGGCCCCAAACAGTGTCAAGTTTCTGTTTTGTTTCATAAAAATATTCATACACGCTGCTGCTGATGTATCCCAAACAAAATTTGGCACAGAAATATAATTACTGATTGGACTTGACAAGCCTCCTTCTAGAAGAGTAAACACTGAAGCTTTCTTTAGGGGTATTAATCAGCTCGGTATGCCTAACGTGTCACCTGAGCCAGAATGAAAGAAAAATAACCCCCACCTGCTGGTAGAACAACCACTGGTAACATCAAAAGGAGGCAAGACCATTAATTGAAAGAATTAATCCAGATCCCAGCTATTCAGAGTGGCAGGCTTTCACTAGACACTTGTCTTTCCTGTAACTGATCACTCTATTAGCAATAATGATCCTGCTCTAATGGCTGCAGAAATCCAAGCTGAAATCTGGAATAGCTTTCTGTGAATTAAGAACTGCAAATCCAGACAGATGTAGTCTCCCTTCAGGCTGGTCCAGGGGCCTGCATTTGCACCTGAACACGGAGTGAAGACAGTGTCAACTACACCGAAAATATCTCCATGTCCAATAAAGCTGTTCTTAATTTAAGAATAATTGGGAAACATAGATGTTACAGAGTAGTATGTCAAGCTTTTTAACTGTAGCTAGACCATCAGCAAGTCTTATTAATACTATTACCCTCCTGTGTCTGATAATCAAAGAGCATCACTGAAGATCTGTTCTCAAGGTCAGGTTCCTGTAGAACAGCAAATGATTATGGAAAAATCAACTGGCTAATGTAAGTGGTGAAGTAGTTCTCTGAACTGTGCCAAAAATGTCATCCTCAGCTGTAAAATGCTAATTTATTATGGGAGTGTGTCATACATCTTAAGCAAACAGGAAAAAAATATTCAGATGGTGAAGGAAATCACTCTCCATGAATTCGGAACTTGCAACTTTTATCTATCATACCCATCTAGTCTCACAATGTGAGGCTTTGCAAGCCACAAAGTAATGAATTTTGATATTAGCTCTTCTACCTTCTCAAGTGATTCACTTACATGTTCCTGCAGCAAAGCAAATCCCTTATAAAGTATTTGGCAGATTACTGAACAACATATCCAAAGACTTTTTCCAAAATGTGTCTTCTGACAGATTTTATTGTGTGAATTCCTCCTCGGAATTTGTATTAGTTGGTCTTTTACCTCTAGTTCTCTTAACAGGAATAGATGCAGAGCATGGCAACACAGTACATTTATATCTTCCAAATCTGAGGTAGAGGAATTTTATCTGAAGTCAGCAAATAAGGAAGCACTGAATATGAACTGGCCATGGGCAGGCACACCTCCACTGACACGATGGGATTGTAACATACTGCTGACACGAGCTCTCAGTTTGTCTAGAAAGCAACAATATTTAATACAACTGTCAGCCCTTGTGTTCTACAGAAACACAACCATGTAGACCTAATCACTACTGAGTCACAGTTCAGGCAGCTGCTGAGGCAGAAGGAGGACACAGTCCTGATGTGTGCTAGCTAGACTAATGATAACCACTAACTTCATAGACAGAAATTCCACCCTATGTGACAGGGAAATCACTCTTCTCTTACTTGAGTGATGCTTCTACTCCTGAAGCATAAGACAACCCAAATATCTGCCTGTAAACAAGAAGTTCATAGTTGTGTTAATAGTAGGACAGCAGTGGAATCTAATATTCCTTATTCCACTTCTCAAGGGAAGCTTCAACATCCCTACAGCAATCTTGAAATTTGCTTTTTATTTTTAAAAAGTATTATGGACTGCACACAAATATATTTATAGACAGCACTTGGAGGGCTTGAACTGATAGAACTTATTTTTTATTTGATGTCACTGCTTAATTAAAAATGCTAAGGCAAAGTTAAGAACAGCTGGGTTCACTGAGTGGGAGTGTGATGATTTTGCAGCAAGCTATTCTGTGGAACTAGAAAATACTGTTGATTTTGGTTTCACTCCTCTCCGTAGATTGATGGGCTGCTGTATTTTGAGATCAGTACATGCTTGTCACTGCTCACCTTGGCCAGCATGCCACACCTCTGCTATCAACCAAATGGCACCATGTTACATTTGTGTCTGTTTAGCTTAGGAAGGTCATGGTGGTCTTTGAGGCTGTTTCTGTAGGTGTTGTTACATGTATGCTTGACTGGTGTTTGTATACTGATATGACTGACCAGTCAAGGTAGGCGCATTAATTAAATTTAAGACATAATTTCATAGAATCATAGAATGGCTTACGTTGGAAGGGACCTCAAAGATCATCCAATTCCAACACCTCCCACTAGAACAGGTCACTCAAGGCCTCATCCAACCTGGTCTTGAACTCCTCCAAGGAGGGAGCATCCACAACCTCCCCGGGCAACCTGCTCCAGTGTTTCACCACTCTCACTATAAAGAACTTCCTAACATCTAGTTTAAATCTCCCCTCTTCCAGTTTAAACCACTACCCTTTGTCCTGTCATTACAAGACCTTGTAAATAGTCCCTTGCCAGCCTTCCTGTGAGCCCCCTTCAGATACTGGAAGGCTACTGTAAGGTCTCCTTGAAGCTCTCTCTTCTCCAGGCTGAAGACCCCCAACTCTCCTAGCCTGTCCTCATAGCAGAGCTTTGTGGCCCTCCTCTGGACTCACTCCAACAGTTCGATGCCCTTCTTGTGTTGGGGGCTCCAGAACTGCACATGGTGCTCCAGGTGGGGTCTGATGAGAACAGGGTAAAGGGTGAGAATCCCCTCCCTTGCCCTGCTGGCCGTGCTGCTCTTGCTGCAGCCCAGCACACAGTTGCTGTCTGGGCTACACTCACTGCAGGCTCATGTTGAGCTTTTCATCAACCCAGACCCCCAGGTCCTTTTCCTCAGGGCTGCTCTCCAGCCATTTGCTGCCCAGCGTGGATTTGTGCTAGGGATTGTGCCTACCCAGGTGCAGGATCTTACACTTGGCCTTGTTGAATGTCATGAGGTTCACCTGGGCACACCTCTGCAGCCTGTCCAGGTCCCTCTGGATGGATCCCTGCCCTCTAGCAAGTCGACTGTGCCACACAGCTTGGTGTCATCTGCAAACTTGCTGAGGGTGCACTGATTCCTCTGTGCATGGCACTGACAAAGATGTTAAACAGCACTGGTCCCAGCACTGACCCCTGAGGGATGCCACTTGTCACTGGTCTCCAGGTGGACACTGTGCCATTGATCACCACTCCCTGTATATGACCATCCAGATAATTCCTTATCCAGCAACTGGTCCACCCATCAAATCCATGTTTTTCCAGTTTGGTGACCAGCATGTCATGTGGGACTGAGTCAAATGCCTTACTCAGGTCTAGGTAGATTTGCAGATTCTTACCAAGTAATTAGCTTGCATGAAAAGTTAGTTGCAAACTACAGGAATCTGGTTATTTATTATTTGCTTTTCTGAACATCGTTGACAGTGAAACTTTAGGGTGAGAGGTGGCTGTCTGTATGCATTGGGCTCTTCATGTGGCGCATTTGTGAACCTTCAGCTCAACTCAGCTGCTGGGTCTGGTGTGCAGAGACATCTTGGAAGAGCTGTCAGTTCAGCTGACAGGTGTTTATGCAGCAGTGGCATTATCTCTGTCCAGTGCTGATCTGTATTTTAAGATAGCTGGACCACCAATGAGCTCTGAGGCTAAGAGTTCTCAGAGTAAATTCCAAGTCTTAGAGGTTGTAGTATACTAAGGGAAAACTTGGCTCCTTGAGATCAACTGCTAGCTTAATACATAGATAAGATGTTCCAGTTAGATGTCTTCTGGAACTGAGACTCCATCCATTGTTCAGTGATCATCTCATGCTTATTTATACAACTTCTTCCATGGGAATCCTGATACCCTACTACATCCATTCATATTGTGGAGTTCTGAGAAACGTTTTTCTTGTTTCTGAAAGAAGAGTTTCTTCTCTTTTTTTAAGTGGATTTGTTTTATTTCTTGCCAAATGCTCTCTAATGGTTATTTGCTATTATTGATTTCCATTATTTTCCTTTTTAGCATTGCACTAGTATTCTACTAATTACTTGCATCTTATACTTGGAATACATCTATATGACTGAAACAACAGAATATAGAAAGCTAGACTATAGGGATTTGTGAGAATATAAGCACGTTTAAACTAATGCTTTGTTCTTCTTGGGAGGTAATTTTACTCATAGTGTTCTGACTATGTTAGTTGTTCCAAGTTGATGCTCTGCTTTCTGCTAGCTTTCAAGGTGGTGAAAGTGTGTTAAAATGAAGTAGATAATGTTTTTGGCAGAGCATACATAATGAAAAAAAAAAAAAAAAGACATTGCTTTGTAGATTAATCAGCTGAACTTCATGCCATGGTGGAATACATGTTTAGTGTGATTTGGTGTGAACAGAAACCAAGTTTCATGACTTCGTAGTTCACTTAGCATGGCATTCCATTATGGTGATTAGGAACCCTCAACTTGCTTTCCTTTTAAGTTAAATCCAGAGTTTTCAAGGGCTCAAAGAAATGTGTGCTTTTTCTTCTTGTACCTTTACTCTCAGGATCTGTTAATACTCTAATAGTTGCCTTACATGACCTCCTTTTTTCCAGAGGTATCCTGGCAATTCCATTTTTTCTTTCTTTCCTCAGAAAATTTTAAAGATCCCAAGCCAGAAATCCAGAGGTTGGTTCAAGTGGTGACAGAAAGTCTGTTTGCATTCTGTCATGGATTTTTAAGGTCCTCAATCTCTATTTCTCTGTGCCCTAGATGTAAATTTTCTGCTTGTTTCTATGAGAGAGTGCTAACTACTTATATTGTAATGGGTCTCACCGGTGTGCCTTTACTGTGGGTAGCTACTGACTATTCTCTCAGTTCTGTGTTTGTACTTTGTCATTCAGATCCCTCAAGACCTCTGACTGATCAGAAGTCTATTAAAAGCAGTTCTAGTTGGGAAAGAATAGTCATGATATGGGAACATAATGACTAAATAGGCGACAGGTTTTGCTGCATGCCACTGGTGAATCTCTATGTGGTCACCAAGAGCTATGACCATTACTGGAGAGCAAGAATGTTAATCAATTTATAATTATAAAAGCATCATATGTTTCAGTTGAATCAACTGAAAAGTGCTTTTTGCATTCTGGGAAAAAATACTTGGGAGACCATGATGAATGTGCTAATCTATTTTATCAAAGTAAGTGTGTTCCTGCAGCACATTATAGCCCCCAAATACGAGGTATGCCAGGCACTTTTGCATGTGTGACAATTACTTGAACGTAGCAGATGTGAAACATCAAGGCAAACTGCTGGGAAGCAATTTCTCTGTTCTGACTAGTGTGCCACGTCAGTTAATGATACCTGTGTCTTCCACATGTCTACAAAGGTGTAGACCATCAGTGGCATTTGGAAATAGCACTAGAAATAGCAATGTTGTCTGTTTCAAGTGTGTCAGAGTTTGGAGACGGATTAATTCAGCCTCTAGACATGATTTTTCAAGTATAATTTTATTTTTTATGTGCACCAGAAGTCTCTTACTCAAGCAGTGCTTGCATGTATGGATCAATTGTATGTTTCCTTAAAACAGTTCAACTACTCTTCTAGTCAAAATAACTTCTCAGCACTATATATGAGAGTGAACGGCATTATGGATCTGAATATTAACATATATTCAGTGCCAATTCTTTGGCTTGATATTACATCTTACCTAATTCTCAAAGTTTTAAACAAAGCTCTTATCTGTTATTTTGTCAGCAAAACTAAAAGCAACTTTAACTATAAACTTTTCAGTTTTATTTCTTAACTGCTGCATTTCAGTCAACACAGTAAATGCTGAGAGCTCTTGAGAGAAAAAAATGTTTTTTCTTTTTTTTCCCTCGATTGTAAATTTAGCTGGGTTCACTGCCTCATTGTCATGATGTGTCAGCATGAACCCAAACTCCTCTGCATCTCTGCATCTTTTTTTTGAAACTTCACCTACACATTGTGCGCCGTTTCTGTCTGTCCTGATTCCCTTCTGACTCTCAATGCAACAGAAGCATTTGCAAAGAATAAATCTTTTCAGAGTATTGACAAAGCTTCTTCTGTAATTGTGTTAGCTAAACCAGACAATAAGGATGAAATCCTTTTTGAATTAGGGTTTATATAACTCTAACCCAATTCCTGGCTAAGCATTCCAGACCGATCCAGAACAGTGAACACTGACTACTCGTTTGTTTTGTTGCAGTCTGAAATGTGCAGCTTGATGGACTAAGACTGGGATTGTTCAGTCAGCTTATGCCAGCTAGGTTTTGCCCTGCTTTACAGACATGTCCCTGTGGCAGTTACCTGGCAGAGAAGGAGAAAAAGGCTAAATTGTACCTGCCTGTGTAGTCATTTCCCAGTATAACAGCTCAGGATGCAGACAGTGGGTTAGAGAAGCTTGTTTAACTGCTAGAACAGGTTGGTTGTTGCTCTGCTTTCAGAAGCTGACTTGGGAGAATAGTCATCCTTCTTCCTTGCTGAAAAGCTGACGTTCTCAGATTCTAGTTACTAAAAGAGGTGCTGTAAGCATATTTCCCAAAGATTTACAGTGGCATTAGGTAAAATACAACCAGTCTTTGACAGTGCTGAGGAAAACAAGTCAGTCCTTGTTTTCAGTGTCACTGGACACTGACAGCAGCATGTCTGAATTAATATACAGAACTGCAGCTGTATTCCATAAGCCTGAGAGTTTCTCCTTATTGTTCCAACTGAGATATTGATTCCTGCATTCAACTTTTTCTCCATTCACAGTTGTTCACACTACTAATCTAATACGATGGTGTGGAAAACCGCATTGTGGATTTTCTTTAAGATTTCTTGAGGCTTAATGTCTTCTACTTGATGGACTTTTGCCTGGAAAATGACTGCTTGTTGCATTGCAATTCTGCATTGCTGTCCTTTGTTAAACTCAGACTTAATTTATGTTTGATATATGTAATTTACTATAGAGAATATATATAAAAAATAGATACATATATGGATATCATACATATAATATATTGCATGTATATTCTAACATACCAGTAGTAATGTAATATTCATACTGACATTTTTCTATATAATATTAAGGTTTATAATGTATTTGCTTAAGTTTCTTTTCATCTGTGGTTACACATACAAAATTTTTAAGAGTGATGACATTTTTTATGTTTCTTTGCACTCAAGTTGTTCTGTAGCATATTATCCTCTATATGGAATATTTTCCTGTAGTAATTGACTCTGTATTGAGTAACCTGCTGGGATTTTATTATTATGCAAACGCTGAATTTGCTAGCTCAATGCCATATTTCTCTGAAAGAATGTTTTGATCATTTCTTTCAAAAAACAGTTCTGGCAGGGTCGCTATTCACTTCTTTCCTCATCTATTACCCCTCTCCTTCCATTATGAAAAGTGGAAGCAAAGTGCCATTCCTTAGTGGGATAAATACGTCTTAATTACTGCATTGCATCAGCTTGGTAATGGTACCAAGTGCCCACATACAGATAAAATAAAAAACTTGCTCTGGGCATACAAAAGACCCCTGCAGAGGTAGCCTTGTATTTGAAAATATCTTTCAGGTTCTCATTATTACTTATGATGTTTCATTCCTTAGCAGCATTCAGCTGGAGACAGAAACACTAGTAGTTGAGATACAGTTAGGTCTGTGTCTAAAACTGAATACTGTGGCCATATCCTTTTTTTTTTTTTACTTTGGAGAAGTATCTGGACTAAGAGGAGAGGCCGATAATGAAATGGGAGACTAAGGAAAGTTACTATCTTCTACTATTTTGGAATTACAACATTTGTTGAATAACATTGCTTAAGAATATGCTTTAGGCTACAGACAAGCCTTGAAACGTCCCTATTTTATAATAAATATTTTCCTGTGTGAGCAGAATCACAGAATCACAGAACTTTAGAGGATGGAAGGGATCTCCAGAGATCACCGAGTCCAACCTCCCTGCCAAGGCAGGATCCCTTAGGGCAGTTCACACAGGAATGCATCCAGGCAGGTTTTGAAAGTCTGCAGAGAAGGAGACTCCACAACCTCTCTGGGCAGCCTGTTCCAATGCTCCATCACTTTCACTGTAAAGAAGTTTCTCCTCATGTTGAGGTGAAACTTTCTGTGTTCCCATTTGTAGCCATTGCTCCTTGTCTTACTGCTGCTTAACAGTGAAAAGGGATTGGCACCATCCACTTGAAAGCCCCCCCTCAGATATTTGTATACATTGATCAGATCTCCTCTCAGTCTTCTCCAGACTAGACAGCCCCAGGTTTCTCAGTCTCTCTTTGCAGGGGAGATGCTCAAGTCCCCCAGTCATCCTCCTGGCGCTCTACTGGAGTCTTTCCAGCAGGTCCCTGTCTCTCTTGAACTGGGGAGCCCAAAACTGGACACACATTCCATGTGCGGTCTCACAAGGGCAGAGTAGAAGCATAGATGAACCTCCCTGGACCTGCTGGCCACACTCCTCTTGATGCATCCCAGGATGTCTTGACCACAAGGGCACATTGCTGGCCCATGCAGAACTTGCCGTTCTTTGTTTTCAACTTTTAATTTTAAGCTGAGGAGCTTGAGAGCATCTGTAACAAGTAAATGCAGTTAGTGTGCTCATTGCATTTTCTCATGACTATATAAGATTCTAAATTAATTCTTGACTTCTGCGTTATCATGAGGACTATGTAAAATACACTAATTTCTCAATGTATCCACCCATAGGGCAGATGGATTCTGTTTGCAAATCTGAAACGCCGTAATATGGGTACAATTGCTGTATATAAATGTGCTTCATGTTACTTAAATGATCTATATCTTTTAAAAAAATAGATCTCTTTAAAAAAAAATTTTTTCTCCTTATTTATTTTTGTCAAAAGTATGGCATGCAATCAGATCATTGCATTCGTGTGACAGGTGACAGACCAGCTATAGAGCATTGCACAGGCAGTCCATCAGAGTTACTAGATCTTGCATTATACATCCTTAGGGCAAAGCCTACTGTGTGGTGTTAGGACAGCAGAAATCACTGGTTTGGAATAGAAGCTCTCTCTCAGTTCAGGCCCATACTAAATACCTACATGAGGTGAACTGTAATACTATGCTAATCAGTATAGATTCACTGCTTCACTACAGTAATTTTCTGGTGCTCTCGCTGGATCCTTCATCTCAGATGCTTGCTCTTCTGAACGAGACAGGACAGATGGTACCTATTGTTCCCACCTCCCCTGTCTGACAAGGCAAGCTGTATTGTCAGCTAAGCTTCCCCAGCCTGGTGGTGAAATAGAGGTGCAAATTTCATAGCTGTTCACTGGTCTGGCAGTCTGTGCTCACTTAGGGCATCCATCCCAGGTTTCTGCCAACCATAAGGAAACAAATCCATGTGAGTGTTTTGCCCGAGGCTTCAGAAATCAATTTCAGCTAGCACTTTAGCAAGCTTGGCAAAGAAGCCAGAGCTCTGCATTTATAAAAGGGAAGGGTGAGAGAGGAAGAATGAAAGCTTAGTGCAGACTTTGGTTTATTTATTTACTACTCTTGGCCACGAGTGTCATTAAATTGAGTGAAATTATGCATTTTACTTTGAAAATATTGGTAGCACTTGTCTTTTGTTTTTAAGTTTCTCCTTGCTGTCATTTTCTCTCTGATAGCACGATGTATTCTAGAGCTTGAGTAAGAGAGCTTTGAAAGCTTTGTCTTTGTCATTCTGTTCACATGGAAACCAAGTTTTCTCATTTTATTAGCCACTTAGTTCATAAACTAGGGTTGCTTAGTTTGACTGTGTGGCTTTTGCTTCTTGCTAGCTCCTTTCCAAAGGGCAAAGAATATCTCTATTTAGATTTTGAATTGAAGTGCTTACTTCTTTAAAGTATTGCAAAAGGTCAGCATAGCAGAAAGTAAAGACCTGAGATCAAAAGAGGGTCACATTTTTTACTTTTGTGGTTACTTGCACTTGTTTCAGAGAGGGTATATAGATGATCTTCAAAGTACAGTCAAAAATGGCTGGTAACATGACATGTAGTATTCCCCTTTCTGCTCACTTCATCATCTAAAAGTATGCTAAAAATGTGTGTATGACAGAAGAAGATATACTAATTTCCATGCCACTGGAAAGAAAAAGCTTTGTATGGAACTAGAGTAGGAGTGATGAAAAATAACAGTACATTGTGTTTGGGAGCTCAATCAGATCTCTTTAACCATGTTGTTTTCAGACCTTGTATGCCAGAGGACCTGTGAATGGTTTTCCGAGGGATCCTCTCCAAAACATTACATGTACACAAATTTCAGAGTTTAGAAATCTGGGGAAAGATAATTTGGTCTTTGTTGAACTGAGATTGAGAGCTTAATGCCTCTCTGCTATCCAACTGTTACTTGATTTTACCTAGAGAATATGATCAGTAACACCAATTTGAACAACATTTTGTGATATTGCATTAATTTAAAGCTGTCGAAATCTATATTTGATAGCATGTAAGTGGTATGGCACAGGTGGGATTTGAAGAATAATAAGGACCAGAAACTTAATGAAATTTTGAAAATGTTCATAAGAAAAACCATTCAGAAATCTGAGAGTTATATTAGAGCAGTGTTCAATTGTAGGTGAAATATAGAGCTAATATGAATTGGTGTAAATTCACAAAGATAGATGAAATTACATGAGTCCTTAATTTCTGCACTGGTATATGAGAATTTGAACAAATTATCAACATCTCTGACTTTCTAAGACTATCTGTAGAACAAGAAAAGGTTTTGCATTAACAGTGTTGTCAAGATAGCTAAGTTAAGGAGTGTGCTATTTTGACGTTTTACTGTGTTATGATGGAAACCAAGATGTGCATCAAGATTATTTTCTTTCCTTAAATGCTGGGAATTCAACTTGCCTGTCATGTGCTTTAGAGAGTGATCATAGTGTTTCATCTCTAAGTTGTCTTTGAATGTTCTGATCAGAGACAAAACAACGTTCCCTGACTAATTTTTGTGCTTTCTCCTTGAGATGTAAGAATGCTAAACCAAAATGAGATCTGGGAAAACCACCAAACCTGGACTTTTTTATGAGTGGTGAAGAAAACTGTGGAATATTGAAGCAAGAAATGCTATGAACACAGTGGCAGCAGAACTCCTATTGTCTTACTCTGATGCCCTATTACTGTTCAGAATTACTGCCTTCTGTGCATTAACCTGAATTAAAGTGAATTTACCCTGGATCAGGTCGTTTACCTTAGAGGTGCAAGGAGAAGAGTTCTTCTGGTAGATTTACGGTATTCAGTTAGACTGAAGACAAAAACACGAGCAACATGAGATAGGGAAAACAGAAGTGATAAGGAGAGAAATTGGGATGTTGCTGGAGATGATGAGCACTCATTTAAAATTAAAAACTAAACTTGGTCTTATGCAGCTGTTTTTTGTAAGATAGAATAAATGAAGCTGTGGAGCATGAACAAATTACCTTTCAGAAAAAGTGAGTTTTAGGAAAGGGCTAAAATGTGAGTCATGCAGACATCTGTCAGAGGCAAAATGCCTTCTGCATTATTAGTCTTTCTTCTGCTCATTTTAGGTGTAATGCTGCTTTCAGAGAATTCAGAATACCACCATCCCATCATTCTGAATTATACCAATGTGCTATCATTCCTGTTTTCATAGAGGCCGGAGGCTTCCACTGAATGCTGCCTACTGTGTGAAGCCCTCTAAACATCAGTGACAGTTCCTGCCCTGAACAATTGACAGTACAACAAACAAATCATAGTATGCAAATGAAACAAACAACTGGATGGGTGAGAGAACAGAATGCAGACAAGATTACAGGGTACTTTATTATTGACCTTGCCTTGTGCACAATTCCTTACAACAATTGTTCTTCCACAGAAGACTACCTTATCTGTCTCTTCAGATGGCAATAGGCTGAGGCCAGTTGAAGTTTCTCAGATTGCTACCAACTTCTGGTAGATTCAAACACAGTTTTGAATCAAATGTTGTTTGGTGATGGATTCTGGAAAATTTTAGAGACTTCCATCTGTGCCGTATCTTTTGTAGGCAGTGGTATGGGGCTCTTTTCCTGTTATGTGACTTCTCATTACCTAAAAACATAGGAAACACTGCTACTATGTCAGATAAAAGATGTCGTGTCTTGAGCAGCATCTGTGAAGAAGGAAGAACGAGAGCAGAACAAGCATGCATAATAATATCTATTTCCCTCTGAGACTTCAGCTCATGGATTTACAGAGATAAGTGTGACTCCAGTGTTTAATCATTGCTTGTGGTTTCCATGTCCTGAACTTGTCCAGCCTTTCCTTCAGTCTATGTAAACTTCTACTCCTTACCACACTGGACAATCCACCTCCAAAGCCAAGCTATAGCATAACAGTGATGTTCTGTACAAATTTGATAGCCTGGCTCACAGATAGTAAAAAACACACTTCACTGATCTTGTTCACATTATCTTCTGAAAATAATCATAATTTTGTTTGAGTGTTTTTTGCTCACATCCTTGTGTGACCTGTCCTGTGCTTAGTTACATTTTGCTCAAAGAAACTCTAATTTAAAAGAATTTTTTAATGTGGCATCTTTCTTTGTATAGCTAATGCTAGCATTGACAGCCAAGGATGGCATGCAAGAGAGGGTGACATAAAAATTGTATTACTGTCTCAGTGACTCTTGAATATACATCCCTAGCTATGCTGAATTTTTCTCAGTCAGAAATGTGTGTCTCAGCTCTAAAGCTTTGGAATGAGAAGTAAATTAAGTTAAGCTGCACTCTTTCCTAGATGTTGTTACACTTTTATTTCAAATGTCTTTTTTATGGCTTTGATATCTAGTATTCTTTGTTTCTCAAAATTACATTTCTTCACATACCCTTTTCATATAACCTGCTCTCTGACACAAAGAATGAAAATATATTTGCTAAAAAGATCACCCAGAAAACTGAAAAAGTGTTTCACTTTTTGTCAGTGAGATTACAGTAAAGATGAGAAGATAGGTCTGTGTGCACCTAAAAGGTTTCCTGTACAGAAGATGAATGCTTGCAAACAGCCTGCTTGAGATTTTTCTGTGTAATGCCTTTGTACATATTTCGTCTAAATCCATTTAAAAAAAGCATAAGTAAGTAGTGGTGTGATTGAGAAGCCAGTGATGTCAGGAGAATGCTGATGATGTCATCCCATTTGCCTCAAGTTGTTTCTAATAATGTGGTGCCTTTCATTCTTGGGAGAAATGTAGAAGCCTTAGTGCACTGCATGTATAATTCTGGGGCTGATCGGCTGCAGTGCAGGCTTTGCATTCAAAGGCACAGCCTCACTGCCATTGTTACTATGCCATTTTTTTCTCACATCCTACTTATTTATGATCCATTTGGGTTTAAACTGGAAGAGGGGAGATTTAAACTAGATGTTAGGAAGAAGTTCTTTCCAGTGAGGGTGGTGAAACACTGGAACAGGTTGCCCAGGGAGGTTGTGGCTGCTCCCTCCCTGGAGATGTTCAAGCCCAGGTTGGATGAGGCCTTGAGTGACCTCTACTAGTGGGAGGTGTTCCTGCCTATGGCAGGAGGTTGGAACTAGATGAGGTCTCTTCCAACCTCCAACCTCCAACCATTCTATGATTCTATGATTCTATAATTTTTATTAAGCATGTGAACCTGTGAAGAAAAACACTGCTGTTATCTGTAGGTTTGTGAGCTTGAGAGAAGAGGGCAGCACAGTTCTTCGGGAAAACAAACATTATGGCATTCTGATGCCTGTTGTTTGATGTGCCAGTGAGATACATGAAGTGCTGGAAAACATTTACTGTTACAGAATCTACAAAATCTTAAAATGTACTTCTAAACAGGAACTGCAACTCTTCTTCCAGAATGATCTAAGTAACAGCAACAGTGCAGAAAGTAACTTACCATGATGGAAGTAAAGGTGTTTGAATAGTTATTTGTTGATGTATGCCTGCTTTGATCTAGTAAAATATTTAATGATTTGTGTTTTGAGATAGCTGAGTGCTTTTACTGAATTTAAGTGTATGAATAGCTATGAAGATAGGCTGCTTTGGAAAGAATTTTTGGATAATGACCTAGAATGCAACAAACAAATAGTATACAGCTGGGTAAGTACTGCTGTTTGGTATTGCTAATGTACCCGTACACAGTATGTAGTTGGCTTTGTGCCTTTCCTCTCTATTTTAAAGAGGTATAGCATTATGAACAAATGTTCTGAACAGTGGATCAGTGATGTGTTAATTTAAAACTAGCTTGTTTTAGTAATGCAGAATTATTAGAACAATTATGCTTGTTGTAGTCTGTCTTGAATCTGTGAAATGAAAAGAAATAAAATAAGGTCTGGTGTGATTGAAAGATACATCTTTCTTTGTTCTTTTTGTAGCTTGAATGTACACGTTTTCTCTTTGTAAGATATGCTAAGGCCAGCAAAAATGGGAACGGTATGCTGGGGAGGGCTGAAACCAGACCAGCAGTAGATACCAGCACCCTAAGATGGATTTATGAAAAAATAGTGCTAGGGAGATGGAAGGAAGAAGGATGATTTCTGGGTAAGTGATAAGTACCTACTCTGAATATAGAGGACATCATGAGAAAAGGCAAAAGAAGATATTTATGAAAGTACTCAGAAAATGGATTTGGAGGTGTTGAGGGAGAAAAAGCATCAAAGTTTAAAAGCATCTGTTAACCAGGCTTTCAACTCGCTTTCAGCATCTCCTACAAGTATAGAAAATTCAGTCATTGCTAAGAGTGCACCTTGGTTACCTCAGGTGACCAACTACTACTAATTTAAAAGCTTTTAAGTGAATAACATTTAATAGAAAACATTGATTGCAGATATCTGTATTCTTCTCAGCATCTCCGATCACTGTGAGGTGACCTCCAATAAGTTGAAGGGGATGTGAGCAATGGGTGATGATGTGGTAGCAGTACACAGTGCTGCTGCCTCAGGCTGTGCCCCAAGCCTGTCTGTGTCCCTTACCCTCCTTGGTTAGTTTCAAACAGTTTGGTGGTACCAGGCCTGGGGAGACCACTGGGCTGCTGAACAGAGTGTTGGGCTGCTGGAGGGCCATTGTGTTCCCCCAACACACACCATTCCATGTCCTTGACACCCTTTAGAGAGCCATCCCAGTTTAGGGCCATGAGCAACCCAGGACCAGAGGACAGAAATGATATTTACTCCTTTTGGGGAGTAAAAATGAAAATGCTGCACACTGGTGGGAAGTTTAAAGGGAGGTTCTATTTACAAGTACATATGTATAGAAGGCATTCAGGGGGAATGAATACATTCACAAACTAGGCCAAGTCTGTGGGACTAAAACTTTCTAGAATCCTCCACCCCCTCCAAGCCATGCCTGAGCGTAGGCCGAAACTGCCCTCCCCACCTCAGGCCTGCAAGGCCTCAGCAGGCCTCATGACGCAGCTGAAATTCGCTGCCAACTGGGAGCTGTCTGCCCCACAGAGAGCAGGAGCTAAGCAGAGACACTGCTCTTGAGGAGAGAAGTGAACGGAGAAGACAGAGAGACCAGCTAGGTACTGCTTTAGAAATTGTGATACTGGTAAGTGAAATAGAATAACGATGTTACAGTATGCTGGGATGTCCAGGTCTCTTCCTTGGCACTCTCTGTCTCTTGTTTTGGAGGACTGTCTCTGTGGTCTTCTTAAAGGCACTTGAGCCAAACTACCACAATAGCTTTTGTCCTTCTTGGAAGAATGTGATAATAATGCAGCATTAGTGTTATTGCAATACTTTGGTTGTTAATTTAGAAAGATCAAAAGGTATTTTCTGTCGCTCCTGTGTACAGAATGGGTGACTGACTTGGAGCACAACAGCACTAGAAATACCAAAAAGCATACTATGAGATGTTTCTTAAAGTCCATGTTTGGTGCAGCTGAACATGTTGCCTGTCTTCAGTTACAGAAATTTGACGTCTTTGTCTTCTGTGTTTGCTTTTCTTTGCTTTTTCTTTGGAGAAAACTAATGTGTTCTGCATTTCTGATGGCAGATCATCATTTCTTTAGAGTCTGTTTTCTGTTCGTTTGACAGAATATAGCCTGAGGGATGGTAAGATGTGTAGGCTACATCCTTTCAGACTGGAAGGCTAAGTGTTCAAGAGTTTGCAGTGTTTTTGCAGTGTCTGCTGTGTTTGCAGTTGACAATTTAAGGTTTCCAACAGTTGTTTTTGCAATGCTCAATGCATGTGTTGCCAGCAGTGAGAAGCTTGGAAACAGGAGTCAGCAACACACAGATGTCTTGTTACTAGCAACACTTAAGATGTCTGAACATGAATCAGGTCTCTCTGCAGAATGGCTTATTATTTTCTGCAGGTTTAACTGTAAATGACAGGCTTGTGGTCTTTTTTCTACTCTTCAGGTTTGACTTGTTCTCACCTTTATCTTAAACGCCTTTTCATCCCTTTTCTAACCGGTTCTATGCATTAGGGAAATGGCAAATGTTATTGGTCTATCTGGTGAGGGATGTGGGAGAGAAGACAAGACATTTACTTAACCTTCAGCTCTTTTTCACTTCTTCAAATTCAGTTATCAAGTATATTAAGGTTTTCCATTTTAATAGCATCTATTTAATATGTAAGCAGAGGACAGAAATTTATACTTCAGAGTACAGAAAGTGCAGACAATCTTAGCAGTTTTCACGAAGTTAGTCCATAAGGATGATATTGCTGTAATTGCAAAACCCATGATATGATGGGAATGAGGGATTTTTTTAAAAATAGCACAAAAAAAAAAAAAACCCACAAAAAAAAAAAACA
>VWYK01041879.1:1451-12287 GCA_013399775.1 Semnornis frantzii | reverse complement strand
TGGATTTTGAAGCGAAAAAAAAATAAATCCCCTTATGGAAGCAATCATAAATATGATACTGAGACAAACATGATACTGAGAGACAAAATATTTACTCTAAACTATTTAAAACTCAAAGTGAACTTGCAGAGAGCTGAAAATTCATTAGCCTGTAAACACAGCTAAATTTCTTCCAAAGGATGTTTCCAAAGTTACCTGTAAACTACAAGTGAAATGCCACAGCTAAACAGAGGCATGACTGTTGCAGGGCCTACGTGCAAGACATTACCACAGCATTCCATATCAGCACCCTCCCAACACTATTTTTACATGTGCATCCCAAGTGCCTAAGAAATTCTTGCTGGGTCATGGGGGCAAGCATTACAATTCTGTCTGCATGAATGCAGCTGAAGGCAATTTGAGTCCACAGGAACCCAGTATTGCTTTTGATGCTGGCTCCTTAAAGAACATCATGAAATCAGCTCAAGACATTCAAACAATAAAGAACATTACTCTGAAATCAGAGGAGGTCCAAGTCCAGATGGTCCCAACACAGGTCAAACCACATGGAATAAGTATTTGTCCACCTATCTGCTTCAGTCTTAGACTATACTATGTAGATGGGAACAAGACCACTATGTTAAATCATTGCTTTTAAATGATGCATGGAAGGGTGAAGAAGAAAACAGTTTCAATCAGTCCCACGACCCTGCTTTCCAAATGTCAGTGTGCAGAGAAAATGAAGTGGTGAAGCTTTTCATTTCTTTTGGACTATCTCCATAACTTCAAATTAGTTAAATTAACTACTCAGACAAATCTTTCTTATTGCTCCCTCACTACTGAAATACATCTCAAGTGATTCGGCCTCTTCTTCCTATCTCCACAGGCAATATTTCTGGGGAGACCTCCTCAGGCTGATTTGTTTCACAGGAATGAAGTAGTTCTCTGCTAAATGAATGGAGTCTAAAAACTGAATTATGCCAGGCAGGCAAGTAAAGGTCTGTAAACCAACATATATTTTAAAACTACTCAGGAAAGTTGACAGTTCCAGCACAAAAAAATTAAACTGGTCTAACACCAGGCTTGCTTTTGTCATTGGGTTTTCATAGAGCCATTGAAGGGTAAGGGGCAGACACACAACAGTACAGAGAGGACAGAAGGTAACTCCAGTGGTAGACAAACCCAGGCTCATTTCAACTTCCTGTTACACCAAATAGTAAATAAAGGCATCTTCACTTCCTAACTGTCCAGAAATTCACAAGCCAGTAGAAGGATATTTTTTTGACTGGGTGCTCTAACAGAATTATTTCCTTTCATCATTGTATGATACATAGGGGTGATTCTTCAGATCATAAAAAAAACCTTCATATTAAAAAAAAACCAAAAACCTACTTTTTTTTGGTACATTTTAACCGAAATCAGTAGAAGTAACTAAGTATTTTTTATCCACAACAGAAACTAACTGGTAATGTATTTCTCATCAATTTCAAGACTTTCTTTGGCATCCTACTTCCCTAACCCTGCTCATCTGAAGGAAAAAAAAAGTATCCAGAGAAGATCTGTTTGTCTTAAGTGGTCTTTGGACTTACCTCTAAAGAACAAAAGTTCTCAGGAAATGCAGGGTTCTTTCCATTCTCTACAACCCTGCAGTAAAAGGAAACAAGTCATCAAAGTCCTCTATTGCCATGTGTGTGAAATCCTGAAAAAAGGATTCCTTATAAGTTTCACTGGCCCTACCTATCAACCTCAGGCCAAAAAAAACTGATTCTTGAAAGTGAAATTACACCTGTCCACACACTAGAACAGCAGAACACTTCCACTGTTTCCTCGTTTACCAAAATTAGTAACCAAGGTCAGCATCTCCGACTAAAGCATCAAGTTCCTCATTAAACACTTTAAGATTTCAGTTTTTAAAACCTGTAATTAGAACAGTAAACTTCACTGTGAGGGAGACTTTGATATTTAATGGCAATTTTTCTCCATTCTCTTTAGCATTGCTCATTTTAGGCATCCTTTAGACACCAGTCCACACAGTTCACAAGTTACTACGTTTTCCAAGTATTTATTTCATCAGCTTAACAGAGAATAAGTTATTCTGCAAGTCACAGCTTAACGACTTTTTCTTCAGTACTGTTTCCACTTGCTCTTCACTCTGACATTAAAAGCAGGCTTGAAGGAGTCAAGTGACAGAATTTTTTGCCCAAAAAAGGTGCTGAGAAGCTGACAAACCTCAGTACAAGGTAAGTGATAACTTCTAACTTGATTCAAAGCCACCCAAGTCTTTTTCTCCTAGTGAATTTTCTGAAAGCTTGATCTAATCATTTCGGTTTAAAACCAGCCAAAACAAATGCTACATCTTCTTGTATACCTTAGAGTAGACTGCTGGCACATAGGATAAACTTAAATCTACTCAATTATAACACTACTCTATTCAGTTACTTTAAAAGATTATGAGATTGATTGCTAACCAGAATCACAAAGAAGTCTGGACCTCTGTGAAGAAGCTAGACATGTGTAGCTATTAGACTAACAATACAGCCAGAAAGAACAAGCAGTATTCATCTAGCTACACAAACATTAAAACATCTTAAAGAACATTAAAATTTAACAGTTATCTCTTTTCCAGAGGGCCTCAAAACAGCTTTCTAGTAGAAATGGAAGAATATTTCACTAAAGAGGGGATATGCAGCTTTCAGGAAGCATGAGTATACTTCTTGGCTGAAGTATTACGAATATTTGGAACTAAACCAAGAGCAACCTAGTTATTATGACTACAGACAGAGATTTAGACAGCCAAATGAAATGACCACACAGTTTCTCAATCTTATCCCATTTCTCAAAGAAAAACTGACTGGAATTGACAGTTTGATGATGGCAGCAACAGCATCAAATGCAATGGTGAAGCATATCCACTAATGAAGTGCCAAGCCTCCAATATCCTCCTTCTAGAACAAATGCCACAGAAACTTCACTGAGATTACTAAAATAAATAAATAAATTAAATGATCCTTTCCCAAAGGCTCAGCTACCAGAAATCATTTTAAGCAGTAGTGTTGGAAGACTACAAGATTTTAGAAGATCGACCAAACATAGCTCATTGCACAATGCACTGTGGAGAGAACAGCCTGTCTTCTAAGTTGGTGTGTACCCAACATTTTGCAAACACTCACTGTCCACATAAGGCAGCTCAAGGCCAGTATGGCTGAAATGGAAGTGAGGTGGGAAACCAGGTTACTTTTAACAAGGCAACGTGTAATCCTTTAGGCACAGACATTTCAAAAGGCAAGCTGGGAAACCAAGATATGAGACCCAAATGGACAAATTAGAAATCCAATTAAATAGAAACCGGTAGCCATCAAATATTGTCCCCTACTTTTACATAGTTATACATTACTGCTTCTTATTGTTAACAAGAATAGGTAAGATTTACCATCTAAATTGTTCATGACTAAAACTTTTCCTAATAATTTTTTTTTTCTTGCATCAGTAGAAGTAGTAATAGCAGGTATGTATTAAATTTAGAATCATAGAATCAGTTAGGATTAGAGGNCCCCAGTCCTGTCACTACCTGATAGCCAAAAAGTCCCTCCTCAGCTTTCTTGCAGCCCCCTTCAGACACTGTAAGGCCACAATAAGGTCACCTTGGAGCCTCCTCTTCTCCAGAATGAACAGCCCCAACTCTTTCAGTCTGTCCTCATAGCAGAGGAGCTCCAGCCTTCTAAGCATCCTCATGGCCCTTCTCTGGGCACACTCCACATCCCTCTGGTAATAGGGCTCCAGAATTGGATGCAATATATATTATATATAGACATAGAAAAAAAAAAATCTCCATCTAGTACTGTCACTCTGTGTTAAAGTAGCTTACTGTGTCTCTACAATTAACCAAGAGAGACAAAAACCGAATCATTAGAAGGCAAATTTTTCAAGCCCATTTTGCAAGCAGTCTCCCATACAGTACTCTCAGCATGGCTTTGGATGCATCAATCTCACAAGTACAGAGGTTCAGAGCCTCTCTAGTTCTCCCCAGATCTTAATCAATTTTGAGAAGGATTAATATCCCATGTTCCCTCTTCCACCCAGCCAAGAGGCTTACGGTGAACCCTGAAGAAGATTAATGTTCTAACCACGTTCCCAGTCCTCCTTCAGTTTCTTCTCAATTACTGCTCAACATGCTTCATGCATTTCAGCATGAAAAACTGCTTTAGTAAACTACTGCAACACTGCTCCATAGAGTTTTCACACCTTGGTACATCCGAAGCCATGGCAACCTATTTACTAGCCTTCCACCACACGTGGTGCTTTTGCCATTCCCCTGACCTCCCCAAATGCATTTTCACAGTCTAACACAGAGCCTATGGTTTAAAAATCACAGATTAAATGAACTGTGAGTGTGAAGGTGTAGCAGATGTAATAATATTTCTACCTATTTAATCTTTAAATACATTAAGCTTTCCACAAAAGATGCTATTTCACTGTGGCACTTGCACAAGCAGGGAAGAACTGGACCAAGTAAGGAACAGAATCTTTTTCAAGTTAAGTTTGCAAGGTAAAAAGAAACTCTCCATTTCTTCTTCCCATCATGTAGTGCCATCAAGTATGGAAAATTTTATTTTCTTCTGGCAAATGAGCTCGGGATCACTCTCTCTGGGTAAATTTTTCAGTCTCTAGCTAAATATTATATAGCTCCAGCTGGAAATTAAAAGCTATACTCCATGCAGAGACTTAAAAGAGTATTTCTGAAACATGAGCTCCCTTTACAGAAGGTGTGCCACCAGGATGTGCCAGTAAAGGTCTAAATTAATTTAAAAGCAGAAACTCTGCAATGAACTTGTTTGCTCTGCATATTAATCCATTGTTTGAAATCAAAAGAGTAGAGAAGGCAACACTAATAATTCTTTTCAAGTTTAAGCAGGAGTATACTCCTGCAGTATGAAAAGCCTACTCCAGAGGAATAAAACCTGTTCTGTCAGCAACTTCACCAAACAAAAAGCAAAATAAATCATCTTCAAGAGCATAAAATAAGGAATGGGATGAAGAGAGAAGATAACATATCAACAAGAAATATGAGAGTAGGTACCACCACCTTTCACTTCCATTACCTAGCAATTACTGCAGCAATTACTACAGCCTATCTTCTACATCAAATCAACATTAGGCATTTAACAGTCTGTCTTGCTGACTTACATCCTCTTAGTACCTCACAAAAAGTGTTTTTCAAGCACTTTCAGCTGCTAAAACCAGAATCCTCACATAAATAAAGCACAAATTAAAACCTCCCACTCCTAGCTGGATTTGCTTTGATATCCACTGTTTGACAGCCGTGAGATTCACAGATCCCTAATAACATAAGGTCCTATTCACCAAGTCAGCAGTAACTGTCAACAGGTGGTGGAGAGGGGAAGAGAGTCTACTGGATTCAATCCCTGCCTTAAGCCACATAGCATATAAAGGTCAGATTATTGAGGCTAATTTTCCCCCTCCCTAACAGGTCAGGGAGACTAAGAGAGAAAATAAAACACCTCATATTACATGCAAGACTTGACACTCTTCTCTGAATTCAGCTCTACAGTATTAAAACTCAGACACTCTGAGTGGTAAATACTCACTGAAGCTGACACTGAAAATAAGCAACTTTACTACCAAGACAACATGCTAAAAACACAGATTACTATCCATTTAGTGCTATATGCTATACATAACCATTCCCCCTCTCCAAGCTGTCTTCACAGCCATGAAAAATATTTAAGTTTGAACAGAAAAATGAGACCAGTAACTTCTAACATGAAGGAAAGCAAACATCCAGGTACTGAAGGCATCATGTCACACTCTAGACCAGACAGACATGCCTACTGCATGCACACTTGATATCTTACTGACAATGCTGTAGAGAGCCAGTTCTCCCTACCAAAATAATACAGAGGGAATCAAATAGGAATTCTGACCACTCTGCTTTTCTATGTAACTAGAAGTCAGCACTTGATCATAGAAGACCTGAATTTCAGGAAAAAGGAACCTTAGTTTTATCAATTCCTTGGTAGTTGTTTAAATGCAAGATGAAACAGAAGCTTGACGAGGTGCTTTTAAAAATTCCACTGCCCATTTTCTACTTGGGCTAACAACTTTTCCAAAGTAACTTCTATGTTTTCAAGCAGAGGCAGACAAATGCCTCTGAAAGTAAGGCAGAACATTAAGGTATGGGTCCAAAGCAACCAGTTTTTTTTTTTTAATTTTGCACAAACAAAGGCATTCATAAATCTGAATCACAATATACTTTAGAAAGAAGCTTTCAACATGCTGAAGAAGTAAGAACACTTCAGTACCCACCTTGAAACTTTCAGACAAAAGCTCTGAAGAACACATTAGCAGTAGTCATTCTTACCATCTTGTAAGCAATCTCTACATTTATACCAAGCTTCCCTTCTGACATAGGAAAGTTTCTTTTTCCTTTGAAGTGCAAGCAGAGCAAGGAATTGACTTACCACAGCAAGCTGTGTTCTCGATGCTACTGTATGAAACACTGCAGGCATCATGAGGGATTCTTCTACTTTCAACTCCATCTCATTCTCTGCTGAAAACATGGTTTTGGGGATAGCTGGTGGACGTTCACACAAGATCATTTCTTTGTTGAATAAAAAAATTGGGTTGGTATCCTACACTCAAAAAGAAAATTAAATCAAATACTAAGTAAAGGCAACACCCTGTTCAATCACCAATTGTTTCATCATGTGGGTGACATGTTATGTACAATTCCACATGTGTAAACTGAATACACAAGTATCTGTTTCTCAAATCAAAGAATATCAGCAAAGAGTACACTACAGAAAAATACCTTAAAATCCCTTAGGAAAGCATCTTTTTCTTCCCCTACATGACAGGAAGCATGTACTTACTGTTCCAGCACTGTAACTACACACTCTTCTGTCTCGTGCCATACACTCTCCTCCATTGACAACCAGTACTTGGTGCTGAATGGCAATCTTATATTTTGTTTGAATTGCATGTTTCAGATCAGCCACACTGGAAAAAGAACAGTAAGAGAGGGTGCTAAGGGACATGGTTTAGCACCAGACTTGGTAGTCAGATAATGGTGGGACTATATCTTAAAGGTCTTTTTCAACTGAAATGATTCTATGCTTCTACCTAGCACAGAACCATTTTTTGCCCATCCTAGACATAAGACAAAACTCCACATGCCAGTTCTTGAGCATCCTATCTAAAAATTTTACAGAAGGCATGCTTTCTTCAGGATGACTATGTAGTGATGGGTGAAAAAGCAATCTGTACAATGTCTTCAATTATGCCAGTCAGTAAAAAGTAAACCTTTTACAGAGGATTCAAACTAAAAACACCATCCGGTAAGAGGCCATGGAAGATCAGCAGTCATCCCAACACTCTTTCCAACATGATACCAGACTCAGCCATGAGCAGAGCATCCTCTGTCACTGCTCCAGAAAGTAAATAAGCTTACCATTCTCTCATGGGACCTTCAACATATACTAGCACCTGCAAGGCACCAAAAACACTAATCTAAAACCAAAACACCACCAAAAATCCACTCAAGTGGATGAAAACTGAAAAGGCAACACACAGACATACTGAAAACCAACTCTGTGTCATCACTCCAGAACTAAGTACACAAAAAGTATATTCACTTTTTTTCCAAATTTAAAACCCAAACAACTTGCAATTAATTTACTTTCTTACTTTTGTACAGCAAGTTCTGTATCAAAGGTGAGGGTAGTTCCAGTGTTGACCAGAAATACATATAGCTTCATGATGATGTCTTTAGGTCTCTGAAGTTTGTAACTTCCACTGCTAAAATCATTTAGAAACTGAAAACCAAACAAATTACAAGTATTAGCTGCACACAGGAGTTTTGAAAGAGACACATATGCTTCTGAAAAAAAGGCTTTTAAAGATGTAGTGTCTGAATGCTCCAGTTCTCACATTCGACAACTCTTATCCATTACTGAACAGAGAGATGCTCCTCTCGCCAGGGGCATGGGGGCAAGGTAAACCTCTGCATATGAAGATGGTTAGGAGAATTTCAGTGCATATGTTATTATAAGTAATTTTTAAAAAGAAAGAAAGGGTGACAATGTTCACCTGCAGAATCCACCACCTCAGATCATTACCAGGCTTTTCTCAATTATAGATTCATAGAATGATTTGGGTTGCAAATAGCCTTGAGGATCATCTAGTTCCAAGCCCCCTGTCACGGGCAGGAACACTTACCATTAGACCAGGTTGCTCAAGGGCTCATCCAACCTGGCCTTGAACACCTCCAAGGAGGGGTCATCTTTGACCTCCCTGGGCAACCTGTTCCAGCCTCTCACTGCCCCCACTACAAGGGACTTATTTCTAAGATCCAGTCTAAATCTTCCCTCTTCAAGCTTCGATCCATTCCCCCTCATCCTATCATTACAAGCCCTTGTAAAAAGTCCCTTCCCAGATTTCTGTAGGACCCTTTGAGGTACTGAAACTATGAAATGCATTTTTAAAGCCCCAGATAGTTATTCCCACACATATCTTGTGTGATAGAAACAGCAGCATGATCTACACTGTACATATTAAATCTTCAACTTACAGTTATGAAGTAGCTGTAGTAAGCATTAGCAAAAAAATAAAAAAGTAGCAAAGATTATATAATCTTTTTTTATCTCTCCATAATTAAGTAATAGTTTAAAATACTATTCTCCTAAATCTGTAACTACTTTCTTCGTAGAAACTAATAGCAAATATTGAGTAATCAAGAAAGAGCAATTCAACACCTAGGACATGTTTTCAATCATATTTGTGACTGGTCTAAGCAGAATTACAAATAAATGTTAAATAATACAATGATTAAAAGCAAGAATTGCAGAACGCCCAGCAAAAAAAAACAAAAGGCACCTAAGCAAAAGGTTTGCATTGCATTTGGTGTTCACATAAACATTGTTTTCCAAGCTGATTTCTAAGAGATTATCTGTCCAGAAACTTCACGTACACAGAATGAAATCCTCATCAAACATTTACCTCACCATAGCTTAACACTAAAGCTATTTCAAACCTAGAAATAAAAAAAATGCTATAAAGATCAAAAACACTTCTGTCAGCATCTGCCACATGTGCATCAGCAGTCCACAATTTTTTAACTTCAAACAAAGAAAGAGTTACCTTCAGGCACTATATAAAGCTACCATCATCTTCAAATTCTGGGCTAGAATACATGCACACATTCGTTTTACTTGATTTTTGGCAACAGAGTAGCATGGTTGGTCAAAGCTGGAGGAGATCTGCAGAGAAAAGATATAGAATACAATGACAGGTATTATTAAGAGGTCAGGATTTTACAGTCATTGTTGCATCTAACCCAGAAATTAGTATATGTCAACACCAGAAAGAGTAATTCTGTGGTAGTAGCATTTTCTTTTTTAATTAACGATACTATCCCGTTGCAAGTCTGATTGAAACTGCTACACATCTGAATACTTTTGTCGACAGGTTTGGGCCAAAATAACCACTTGTGAAATTCTTCAGGATTTACAAGGAGGTAAGTTCAGTTCACTAAGAACAATTGTTTGTATTTCCATCAACTGAAAGTATTTTTCAGAGCTGGGGCAGAATGCTGATTGGAGAATGCTAAGAGCAGTAGATAAAGTCGCAACAAAACACAATTTGTCTAAGAAAAAGCAGTGTAAAAAAGCCACATATGTTACTGCTGTTGAATGGTCTTATTCTACAGCTGCATCTAACAGATTCCTTCAGGAATCTGCATCACCTCCCTTCCCAAGGTAACAGATTTTGTTAAGCCATTCACCTACTTTCAAAACATCTGTTACTGGCATCCTTGCCAGAGGTTTCCTCCCCCAGAAGTGTTGTTTAAACTACAATGGAAACTACAACGATCAAACAAAGCCAGATCAGCAGAGGTGTGTCTTTTTAGGCCACCCTAGTTCATTTTAACTGTTGCCGATTAAGTAGTAGTGGCAAAGGAGTGCCCTTGGCAAAGAAGGCAGTGGTGAGCAATCGGGCTCAGGGTAGTCCAACAACTGCAGAGCCAAACTCTGAACTGCAAGCAAACATTATTCCTACCATGTTAATGCCCAAGTAAGATTTCTGAGGAGATGATCAGGCACTATAAAGGGTGATAATCCATTACTAAAAATAGGTTTGCTGAAGCCTAAAAACCATTAGAATGTGCAAATCATTTTACACAACTCATGCTACAAACTGCAAATCAAAGTCCCTTGATGTCAAATTTCAAAAACCTTATCATAAGATAAAAGCACACTACACAACTGTCACATGTATTTTATGGTGCATGGAACAGATAGCACTTTGCCAGGCTGTTATGGGAGTCATTATCTTCCTCCCTTCTGTCTCCTCCCTCTTTACCCCCATGTGAAACACACACAGATCACCCTCTCAGAAGCAAAGGTGTAATAAAAGAGGAAGAAAAAAAATCAAACACATATCAATCTGGTTTAGTATCACCACTGGAAAACCAGTAACTGAAGTGTTCTCTGTCAGTTTAGCTATCAGCAGTCAGTAGCTGTACTTGAGCAAAATAAATCTGTGAATACTTGCTTTAGATTAAAGAAACACATATTGACACGAAAAAGCAGCAGCTACTGAAAACACTTCTGTAACATGAAGAAACTACTGAAATAATTCTGCCACAAACTAGGATCACAAGACTATAACCTCTGCTCTTCTATTTCATTCACGATCATTAAAAAGCCAATAACCAAGCATTGTTTCTTCCACCCAACATTTCAACAGACCTAGGGGAAGAGAAGTACAATAACACAAGCAGGACGGATTTGTACTCAATTACTCTTTAAAGAAAAAAAAAAAAAAAAAAAGTAGAATTAA
>VWYK01041872.1:5677-16081 GCA_013399775.1 Semnornis frantzii | reverse complement strand
AATCACTAAAAATAACTTACTCTAATGGATAAATAGCTCTATAAAGCAATCTTCTTCCATTCAGGAAATTACTCATTACATGTAATTTTCACATTCAAGAAGAGATTGAGGTCTATCCCATAACAATACAAATAGTGGATTTACCACACAATCTGAAATCCAGCACATCTGGTAGTCTAAACAATCACTATTCAACTTATTACTAAGTTACTACATAAAATGGAACTGATAATGCCTGTAGATTTGCTATGTGGAGAGGAGGTTCCTGGAGATCTTTTCCCTGGAAGAACAAATAGTCTTTCAGATAGTTTATAGTTTGGCACACTACTAGAATTTGGTTGTCTAACTTCTGGAATAAATATTTATGAAGGCTGCCCTGCACAGTTTCATTGTGAATTAAGAAATATTGGCAGTTGAACCGATGTAAATCTCCATGGGACCAGAGACAAACTCTTCTTTTGATCTTTGTCTTACTAAAGCCCTGTAAAAATGACCAGAACCTGATAGCATAGTCTTATAGAGGCTGGTATACTGAACATGTCTTGTAGGATGCTTTTGCTGAAAGGCACAGTTACAGGTCCTGACTATATCACAGAAACAGGTCTGTACTTTGCAGTTTTTCAATGAGTTTTTTTTTTAATTGCTTTGCAGAAATACGTTTCTTCCAAAGCATCTGCAAAAATTACTTCATTGCATAATTTTTATGAGCCATGACACTTCAGCATAGCACTGCAACCAGCAAGTTTTTTTTTTTTGTTGTTGTTCCCTTATAATATTATAAAATATGATAGAAAATTAAAAAGCACATTTTGCTTTTCATGCACATTTATTGATAAAAAAGAAGCAGTGTGTTTTGCTGAGTGTAATCTGCGGCTTTTCTTTATAATCTGGGTAAATGAGTAGAAAAGACTGTTCTTGGTAGTGAAGAAATCAACATTTCTTTTCTCTTCCAATGTTCTCTAGTTTGAGAAATTTCAGTGTTTGCAGCATACCTTCTAGTTCTATTAGGACCACAGATGATAGGCAGAAGCAGTCAAGCTGTGTGTTTCCCACTCAAGTAGAAATAAAGTAAAGCTCCTGAGTTCTCTGTAACATTTTTCTATGTGAAAGCCATATCGTGTTACATCTATGGAACGCTGTGCAGACAAATTTTGTTATCCAGTCTTTGCCTATTGTCTCATTTATTAAGTTGTACTTCTGTGAACACAACCATGGGAATCCTTCCACTGACTGACATGTCTTAGTGATCTCAAGGGTAATCCTTAATTGTAGCATTGCAGTAATACAGGATGGAGGTCGAATGGAGTGATGACCTGCGATTTTTTTGCAGCAACAGGCCTGTACAGGCATGCTGTAATGGAAAATGAGTGAAGTACAAGCAAATTCAGCAGCAGTCATGACTAGAAATTATTGTAGTAGAAGAATCAGTGTGTGTGGCTGAATTTTATATACCAAATAACCTTCCATGTTTATAGTTATGTTGTTATTTTTCATTTTTTTCAGGGATGGGAGGAAAGGATTATTTCTTCCCAAAACAAGGAGAATTTTTCATTTTCATTCATTTCATTCATTGTGGCAGAAAAAAAAAGGTAGAGGTTAAGTTTGCACAGTATTAGAGAAGGAGGAGTAATGACTTAAAATCATCCACAACTGATCACTTAACTGATCAGTTGTGCATAAATCGACATCTTTCGCCGACCAGGAAAATGTCATATCCTGTTGACTGGCAGTTGGTCTCTCCTTGTAGAGCTCTGTGTTCTGGAAAGAAAAGAAGAAGTATCACTCAGTGGTTATGGGAGATATCACTCGGTGGTTATGGGAGACCTAGGGAAAACTGGATTCCAGTCCCTGTGACAGTGGATTAAAAGAAAAAGTGAAGATGTTTAACCCTAATCCTTGAGTTACTCTAATTGTTTTACTTCCCTGATAAACATTTATTTTACTTTATAAGCATTGAGTCTCAGTCAGGTTTTCCAGGCTTCTATTGCACTAAAGTATTGGGAAAGCAGTGGAATACTGAGATACTGAGTTGTGTTTCTGATATAAGGTGTTGTCTGTGATTGGTACACAGATGATATTTAAGTGTTTTAGTTTTGTCACTTTGTACTTTAGTCGCTTAACTGCACTTCTGTCTTGAGATTTGTCTTTAACTTAAGATAATTTAGTCACATCGTTGGACTGTATTAGATATCTGTCCATGTGTACAAACCTGCAGCCCCAGATCCTTGAGAAAAGATTGGATTTCTTGGATTCTTCTCTAAAATTTGGATTGAAAGAACCCCACCATACTGTATTCAATATAGTGATCTCCTTCATAGTTTAGCACAGTGATTTAACTGCAATCTTAAGAACTGCAACAGATATTCAGGGTTGACATATGTATGGTTTAGGTCTGTAGTATATTGTGTCTTTCTGGGGGAAAGCATGAGGTTGTAATTAAGGTTTTACATTGTACTGTGTGGAAAGATTAATGCATTTGTCTGTAATGTGTTTCTTCATCACTGGGAGACAGGGGAAGTTCTTAATAATGTTGACAAGCCTGTCACTGAAAATATGCTATTTGGGCACTGGCATGAAATTAAGTATTGTCCCATAATTTGTCATATCCTGCATTTGCCTTGAGAGTGATGCATTTATTCAGCTTTTTTTTTCTTTTAACATGGATTTTTTATTAAGAAATTTTGACACTAAGGAAAAGGAAGGTTAATACTTCTCTCTTTTTAATTCTTGTAACTGAAATTTATGACTGAATATTAATTTTATTGTTGTGCGAGTAAGGGATGCGCCACAAGATGTTTTATCAGAAACTACTCCCAGTTTCCTGAATCTCAGATGTTAAAAAAGGAAAACCAGAAGTTAGGTCACTTTTTCTCATTTTTATGATTGAAAAGATAAGTAATTTGATTTCCTTTTCAATCTTTGATACATAACCCATGACTTTCTATGAAGACTGCCACATTGTCATCACCAGTGCCAAATCTCCCATCCCCTAGATGCATTTATTCTGCAAGTTCCTGAACTAAACTGAACCATGACTGGATAACAAAAAGTTGACCTGTTCAAAAATGGTAGACATTAGCTTAGATTCAGGAGATGAGTGCAAAGTAGAAATTTAAAAAAAAAAAAAAACAACTTCTCTTTCCATCTCAACTGCCCTTCTCCCTCTTATTCGATTCCCACATATTCTGATTCCTTCCTGAGCTCCACATACCTTAGGTGTTTCCTTTCTCTCTGCATGACGGATTTATGTTATAGCCTCCGGAGATGAATATGTTTGTTATAAGGGTATTTATTTAGCTGAGAGCAAAGGGAATACCTTATGTTCTGCATCTGAATTCAGCTACTCTTTCTTCTCAACCTTGCAAACTGACAGACACTAGAGCATAAACCAGTTGAGTGGTGCACAGATTTGAACACTATGGATCCAGGCTAACCTCATGAAATTGAACAAGGCCAAGCGTAAGGTCTTGCGCCTGAGTCAGTGCAATCCCAAGCACAACTCCAGGCTGGGTGGCAAATGGCTGAAGAGCAGCCCTGAGGAAGAGGACCTGTAGGTTGGGGTTGATGAAAAGCTCAACATGAGCCGGCAGTGTGCACATGCAACCCAGACAGCAGCTGTGTGCAGGGCTGCAGCAAGTGCAGCATGGCCAGCAGGGAGAGGGAGGGGATTCTCCTCCTTTATTCTGCTCTCATCAGACCCCACCTGGAGTACTGTGTGCAGTCCTGGAGCTGCCAACACAAGAAGGAGATGGAACTGTTGGAGCAAGTCCAGAGGCCCCAAAGATGCTCAGAGGGCTGGAGCAGCTCTGCTATAAGGACAGGCTGAGAGAATTGGGGCCCTTCAACCTGGAGAAGAGAAGGCTTTAAGGAGACCTTATAGTAGCCTTCCAGTATCTGAAGGGGGCCTACAGAAAGGCTGGGGAGGGGACTATTTACAAGGTCTTGTAATGATAGGACAAGGGGCGAACTGGCAGAGGGGAGATTCAAACTAGATACTATGAAAAGGTTCTTTCCAGTGAGGGTGGTGAGACACTGGCATAGGTTTCCCAGGGAGGTTGTGGCTGCTTTCTCCCTGGAGGTGTTCAAGGCCAGGTTGGATGAGGCCTTGAGTGAGCTGTACTAGTGGGAGGTGTCCCTGCCTATGGCAGGGGTTTGGAACTAGATGATCCTTGAGGTCCCTTCCAACCTTACCATTCTATGATTCCTGTGATTCTATGAATCAGGTGACAGATATTAGTAACTATTATTATCCGTGTATTTTGATATATTGTACTGATGGAAATTGTTGTGAATATTATTCCATTTCTAAGGATGATAAATGTTTCCATAACTATATTATGCTTTGAACTTCACATTATATTATCAATTAGTTTCTTAACTATTTTGAACATTTTGCACTACTGGCAAGCAGAATTTATGTGGCAGCACCCAGGATGCCTGGGATAGCCAACAAGAAGGGGTGAAAGTCTTTTGCTATCATTGTGAAATCGCATAAAGCTGTATGTATATCAACATGGCAGTGAGAGAACTGAATACAAATAATTTTGAAGTACATTTCTGTGTTTAATTATATACAGATTCAGACCTCTTTTTGTTTTTTTTAATTCTTCCCAGACATGCCTATCATGGGAGAGACATCACTGTACTGGCTTTAAAAAAAAAAAAAAAAAAAAAAAAAAAAAAAAGAAAAAAAAAAGTTTCAAANAAAAAAGTATAAGAAAGAAAGAAGTTTCTCATGAGTTTTGCTGAATTAGTCACTGAACAATGCTTTAATATACCAGACCTCTCTCTGAATAAGAAATATTGCAATAAGTTATAAACTTAGTTCAGCTCTGAATTATGCATTGTGTACTTAGGCTATGCTAGACCTATAGTATGTTTATCTGTTGACTTCCACTAAGATTTAGGATCTATTTTGACTTAATAACTTGCTTTATTTTGTTTGACATATATTTTATGCCTTCCATGTGCATGGATACATAAGATACACAATCGTGGGTGAGGGTCTCAAGAGAAAGTGCAGCACTATAAGTACGAATAATAGTCGTTGTAACATAAAAAAATAACACATCCCTTTTTTTTTTCCTGATGTCACTCCTTATCTAGTCTAGAAGACTTAATAAATGGTAAGAAGCAGAAATGGAAGAATTTGCCTCATTGTATCATATTTTCTGGCAAAGTTCAAACCGAAACAGACCAAAAAAAAGCTGTCATCATATCCTGCTGACATGCAGGTATCATGTTTGTGCAGAAAAATAATTTCATAAAATGTTCTGCTGATTTGCATCCTATACTGCACCTCACTAAAAACACCTTTTGCTTTTTAGTGTTAAAAGGTTGGTGGAAAAGTTTTTGGAGCCTGTGAAGTGCTCTTAAATTTAGCTATGAATTTAAGTTGCACTTATTTGATATTAGAGGTTGGAAGGAATATATATGATTTATGAAGTAAAAAGTTTTCAGATGTTAGGTCTTTGCTGTTAAATAAAGATTAAACCTTATCTAATCTACTGTGTCTATATGTTATTTTTGACTTTTCATTTTTTGTGTCTCCTTAGCTTTTCCACATTTGGCTTCCTTTTACTTTCTGGTTTATAGAGGAAGTCAGGGACAAACTGATGTTATTATGGACTCTCTTATTTCAGTGTACTGATGAAGCTAATGGTTGCTTCCTTGGAGATGTATATAAGAAGATTAAATTAGAAAGAATTCTGAACTTTTAGTGGAGGAAATGTAATCCTCTATGTTTCTTAAAGTTTAAAGTGAGGTGACAGGGCAATCTTTACCATTTTGTAAAAGATGATAGAGGAATAAACAAAAAGAAAGAAAATCTCAGAAACAAATGCAAACCAAGGAAGCAATCTATCCAAAGGCAACTTTCAGTTCAGTGCACTTCATAGAGAGAATTGAGAAACTTGTGTGGTCTTGCTTTTGTCCTTTCTGATAACGGTGTACCACTCCCAACGTGCTGGCAAAAGCACTGGTGGGATTGTATGTGGGGAAGGTGATTTTAAAGAAGTAGTGTGGGTACACTTTGGCTGTTCAATTTAGTTGAAAATCTGTCTGCTTTCCAGTCCTACACCGAAGAGCAGCCCTGAAGGAAGGGCTCTCCCTCTGACTGTAGCTGTGTTTATTCAACTGGTTCCTTCCTTTAAGGTGTATCAAAAAACGGGACCTGAAAACAACTCAATACATTTTGGTCAAGTGAATGCTACAAAGTGAATATCATAAAACACTTTATTCCATAGAACATATTTCATTCTGTACAGAATAGGCCTTCTGCTGTGAGGTAGGAATCTCTGTGTTAGCAACAAGAAGACCATGAGTAGTTGGTTTTTTTTCTGTTAAGATGGATGGCATGATAATAACTGAGATCAATCTTCTCCTGTGAGAATTTGGCATAAATGCACTGATGCAGAAGACCAACAGCAGTAATTTTTACAAATGCTAGCTTAATTTTAAGGAAGGATCATTAGGAAGGTTAGAAGCAGTGCAGTGTCAGAAAGACTTATTAACTGAGGATGATCCTACTGCTCTATAGAGTAGCACAAGTTTGAATCCTAGAAAAAGTTTAACTGCTTCAGTAGGTCGCTATCTGAAACAACTGAGCTTGTCAGGTCCTGTTAGTTGGGACACAACACTGTGCTGATGTAACCACAGTCCTCCCGCTTTGGAGTTAGTTTTTTCAGGTCATGGCTGCATACATATGTACGCACTATGTAACCAGTGGCAGAGATAGAACTTGTGGATCTTCCCAAATGAGAGATGTAAACATTACTATTAATATAGGAGATGATGCCTAATATAATTTGAGAATAAAAACAAAAGTGTCTTTCTTTCAAAGGAAGCTTTGAAAGTTGGAAGATATTAAACAAGTTGAAACTGTTAGAACACAGAATGACCCTGTGTAATTTTGTAAGTAGCAAGGCCTTTTGCTAGAGGAAGAGACATTATTTATTGATGATATACGTTAGCACAGTAAATGATAATAAATCCACATAGAAAAGCAGTCGCAAAATAATTTTACTATTGCAGTTGGTGTCCTGGGCCAAATTAATCCCTGGGTTTTTTTGGTAAATAAATAGAACAGCACTAGGGATTAATTTATCCTTTATAAAAGCACCCATTTCTCATCTGTAACTCTCAAACCCATCACCTACTCTTGTATCAGAACAGCCAGATTTTGTGGATCTATGTATATGTATGCTGATTTTTACATGCCTTTTGACAAAAGTTACCATAACATACTGTGGTTCATTCTGTATGTGCCAGATGTTGTAAAAAGTAAAATGTTTAAGCTCGAACTGTAAACAATGAAGAACTTTCACACTGGATGCTCTTGTGTCCCTTGAAGTCAGAATGCCTTAAATTGCAGTAAGTCCTACTGTATAGGAGCGTGTGAAAGCCAGATATCCTAAGTTCTTTAAGCAAGATAAATATTTTGTGGTTGTATAATGTGTTGTCTAGAGGTCTAGTATTTCTGGTCTTGCTGTCTGAGAAGCATCCATTGACTTCTGATGGAATGATAATGTCTACTACATAAGAGGTTTAGATTTCTGAAGCATATACCACATATAAAGGTGAAAAAAATGCTATCTAAATATTAAATTTACTTAGTCTCCTTATGGAAGTTTTTAGTCAGAATATTTTGGACTTGAGGTGTAAATGAGTATTTATTTTGCTAAAAATTCCCTTATATCCCCATCCCCGCCCCAATATACCTCCATCTCCATATATCTTTATTTGATATATGTGTATCACCTAATTACTTTTAGATGACGGTGTCATAGCATCAATATAGTTAACTCTTGAAATGTGCCTATCATGATCCTGAATTCATAGATTAGAAGCAATGCAAAAAGAGAAACTAGATTTAGATAATTGTGTTTGTTTACACAATTAAGCAATAGATCAGTACAATTCTCTAAAATAACTGGGTCAGAGATGGAAAACTTTTATGATGTGTTCTAGAAGTACTGTCAACACTAGCTTTTGTGATTCGTACCCTAGATCATCTATCATGAGCAAGTTCTTATGAGATCTATTACTTGGTATAACAGAGATTTATGAATCTAGGTAACCTTTCCTCAGGAGTGGAAGCATCTTCATTACTCAAACTCCTGTGAATGTTCAGTAGAGAAGCTGAAAACAAGGTGCAGCACTATCTTGAAACACTGAATTTCCAGCACCCCAACTAGTGAACAGTAGATGCTATTAGCAATATATTCTGTTTGCCACAGATTACCTATTACTTTCCAGGGTGTTTTCTTCAGAAAGTCCATTGAGTTTCTGACTGTAATCTTTAGTCTCTTGAATACTCTTTTCCTAGTTCAATATCCTGTTCAATATCTTTATTGATGATCTGGATGAGGAGATTCAGTTAGGAGCAGGTGCCGATCTGTTGGAGAGTAGGAGGGCTCTGCAGAGGGACTTGGGCAAGCTGGATGCATGGGCAGAGGCCATTTGGATGAGATTTAACAAGGCTAAGTGCAGGGTTCTACACATTGGCCACAACAACCCCAAGCAGTGCTACAGGCTGGGGACAGAATGGCTGAAGAGCAGCCAGGCCAAAAGGGACCTGGGGGTGATGTAGATAGCAGCTGAACATGAGCCAGCAGTATGCCCAGGTGGCCAGGTCAGCCAATGGCATCCTGGCCTGTATCAGGAACCGTCTGGTCAGCAGGATAAGGGAGGTTATTCTTCCCCTGTACTCAGCACTGTCAGGCCACATCTTGAGTATTGTGTCCAGTTCTGGGCCCCTCAATTCGAGAGTGATGTTGAGGTACTGGAACGTGTCCAGAGAATGGCAACAAAGCTGGTGAGGGGCCTGGAGCACAGTCCTGTGAGGAGAGGCTGAGGGAGTTGGGGGTGTGCAACCTGGAGAATAGGAGGCTCAGGACTGACCTCATTGCTGTCTACAACTACCTGAAGGGAGGTTGTACCCAGGTGGGGGCTGGTCTCTTCTCCTAGGCACCCAGCAACAGAACAAGTGGATGCAGTCTCAAGTTGTGCCAGGAGAGGTATAGGCTGAATATTGGGAGGAAGTTCTTCACAGAGAGAGTGATTGGCATTGGAATGGGCTGCCCAGGGAGGTGGTGGAGTCACTGTCCCTGGAGGTGTTCAAGAAAAGTCTGGATGGGGCACTTAGTGCCATGGTCTAGTTGATTGGATAGGGCTGGGTGATAGGTTGGACTGGATGATCTTGGAGCCTTCTTCTGACCCGGTTGATTCTCTTATAATTCTATAATAATTTACCTTTAAGTAACATTTCCACAGTGATTTATAGAGTCACAGACAGAGGCAAGAGGCACATCATTGTCTTATGCCTGGTATTCTAACTATACTGGACATGCTAATGCTAGACTAGTTAGTACTAGATATGAGAATGTGAAACTGTTCTGGGGAAGTTTATAAGAAACCTGAGAGCAGGTAAGCAGAGTAAAGATGTATGACTTTTTTCAGTCATTGTGTCCACAGGCACATAACAGCTCTCTTTTACTGTGCATATTATGTTAACAGTTCATCTTTCTTTGCAAACTCTGCCCTGCTTGCAGTTAACAAAGATTCATTACCTCAACTCTAGCATACCATGTCTGCACTGTAAGAGGTGGTGAGTTATTTTCCTGTTTTCATCATCTACCTTCAACTGTGCTTAATACATTGGCCTGTTGACAATAATTGTTTCCTTTATAGCTTAGATTTCTTTTGCATATGTAGGCAAGGATATAAGAACATGGAAGAAATATAAAACACTATCATACAGTGTAAAACTCTCCAGATATCATTAACTTAAGCAGCAATATCACAGATGAGCAGCATGATACATCCTCTGTGGAAGTGCTTTTATGGATGCAACATGGAGAGAGAGTATATTTATGGTATCAATACAAGATTTTCTTCTGGTATAATAAGAGATTAATAACAAAACTGCATTGAATGTTGTTTTGGTCAGGATAATTTCAAGATATATAAATGTACACAGAAGGTAGATATGAATGTTAATGAAGAGTGATCTATATCATAAGTACTTTGAGGGATTTCATTGACGTTGTAAGTGCTTATTATGCCATCTAGTAACATCTGTTTTCTAAAAACTGTAACTTGTAGATGTCTATTGGATGGTAATTCTGTGATTTAACATTATTTCTTCATTTTATGCCACCGTTCTTTACTACTTAGCATAATAGTCAATAACATAATAATATGAAGACAGTCATTTTTAAAATTATTTTTGTGACAGGAAAATACAGGATGAATTATTATCATAACTGTAGGTCTTTTAGATTAAGGACCCCCCCCCAAAAAAAAACTTCACTAATACTTAATTGGGAGAAAATTAAGATAGAAAACAATCTCTTTTTGTTAGTTCACATCCTTTTTTTTTTTTTTTTTTTTTTTTTTTTTTTT
>VWYK01041842.1:4079-14770 GCA_013399775.1 Semnornis frantzii | reverse complement strand
GAGCTATTTGAGTGCTGTGAAATTAATACACAAATGCAATGTAAGAGTAGTTATTTCCTCCTTCACCTCAGGTACCTCACTTTTAGTCTCAACTCCACTTTTTACTGAAACACAAAGATTTGGGTGATCATTTAATGTGTATTTGCCATTTGATAAAGTGAAAAATGATTTAATGAGACATCCATGTGCACATATGCTAGTGTACACATAGATGAAGAGCAACTGACAAAAACAGTTAATAATGCAGTTAGGGACTAAATTTCTTCCTAACTTTTGAAGCTAAATTATGGATGCTCATTAACGAGTCTAGAGAAAGCACGAGACAACAAGCCTTCGCTCTAGCTCTTGCCGTTGTATTCCTGGATGAATACCGACAACCCAAGTCCTTTCAGCACTGAACAAGGAGAGGGAAGCTTTGTCTTTTCTCTTCCCACTCATTTCAAGGACGCCCGATTGCACAGCAGGCTTAATTACTACACAACTAACTGCAGATCCTTACCCGTGGTGAAAAAGAAAAAACAATCTCTCTTGTACACATCCATCAGGGAAGATGTTCTGTCATTATCTTAGTGGTACTTGCCCACACCACCCAGTGGTGCATGAAATTCTTCATTTTAAGAAATAGAAAGGTATTCTGCTTTATCACCAGAGTATCAAGAAGCAACCATGCAGCAAGGATTGGCAGCTACTCTAAACACTGCCTAGTGCAGCTACTAAGCAGGACACTAAGTGCAAAACGTTTCTCCTTTTTACTATTCCTGCTGCAAGTTGAGGGAAAGAGCCCTACAGGTCCCACTGACATAATATCCATGCAAGTCTTGTGACTTACAGGAAAGGTCACTGGAGTAAGCTTTCAATTTTCCTCTGTGTGAACAGTTTCACAGTTACTTGAACATTAGAATGCATTAGGCACTATTTAGGGTACGCAGTTCATCCTAAAAGACACCCTTGGCAGTGCTGTAATGGGCCCTAAACCCATTACATTTTTTTAAGGCACCTGACCAATTATTAGGTTCGCTTGATTAATTAAAAATATAACAACTCCACATTTCTTACATATATTAAAAGAGATGGCACTCATAGAAAATCAAAAAGAGCTGCTGGACTTGAAGTTCTGTATTCCAGAAAAACACTATCAGACTGAAAAAAGCAGAAGACCTCTCACTTTCAAAACACATCACTCCCTGAGGCTGAGTCATACGGCTCTCCAGCCTTAGAAAGAGGAAAAATCTAGAAATCTTCTCTTCTACAAATACTCATGAGAAAGCTTAATTTGCAGTTTTTAAGGACGTTGGATTGTTGATCACAAGGTTCTGCAGCACCATTACAGTTACAGCACGCTACAGAGTCACAACACCATGCAAAATAAGAACCACTAAAGCCCAAAATTATGGTGAGAACTGATGGAATATCTCAGAATGTCACCATGGAGAGGTGGGCAGAGCAAGCCAGAATTACCCTTGCCCCAGGATCATAGCTAAGAAAATCCTTCAAGAAACTTGTAGCAGCAAGGTCTTTGGTCGCTCAGCAAAGGTTATACCAGGTTACCTCTCAGAGAATTCAAACAACATTCTCCAAGAACATATGTCAGATATTCTAAAAAAAAAAAAAACCCAAAACCTAAAAATCATTTTACTTAAATTTACTTCTCTTCATGGCATTGAGGGGGTAGCGGAGAAGGCTGAATGTTTGTAAATACATTTTATATAACCTAAATATTTTTACTTGACAACGTTAGGCTATAGATTTTCACAACAGGGAACATGATTTCAGGACACTAGCAACTTCTTGAGCTCTGAAAATGCAAGAAAATACCCTTCATTTATGTGGCTCCCTTTCGAAATGCAGGATATTTTTTTTCCAGAAGGAAAAAAAAAAACTAGATAGAAATTAGCAATGCAGAGCATACCTGAACTTTACTAACAAGTAATGAACCTCATTTCTGCTTTTGGTACAGACTTAAATTTCATGTCATGTTATAAGAATGAAAAAAACTCCCAAACCCAGCATCAGCAAAAGTAAAGAATAAAATCCGGTTTATTTGTGCAATGGGAATGCTCTTGGTAGAATTCAGAAATCAGTAAAGTGGGTTAGTTCAGTATTAGCAGATGGAAATGGTCTTTCTTATTTCACACTTAGTTTCTTCTAATAGGAAAAATAAAGAATATTACATGAATTCTTTAAAGGGGACTGACTTAGTTTTCTTTAAAGGAAGCAGACTCAGCTTTTGCAGGTCAAAATCTTATCTACTCTTTTTTCTCTTTAATAGAATTATAAACTAATAGCTAGGGATTATAAATACAGTATATACATACAGCTAGCAAAATGAATGAATGCAGTTCAACTTTCCTAAGTACTTTATTACTTCCACAATAAAAATCTGCTAGAAAGCGCAAAAGACTTTGTGGAATTATTGTTGTCATTTATGTTATAGAAGTTAGCACCAGCTACCTTTATGTAGCACAGCTACCACACTATGAAAAGCTTCTAAAAGAAAGGAGATTGGCAAAATGTGTATGTTTTTAAAATGCAGCAAGGCAGCTCCATGAGGGTTTCCTGAAGGGAAGATACACTAGGCTAGAGAGGCCACATCAACCACGGCATCCTGATCATGTGTCTCTATCGTGCAGCCACAAGCCATGCAAGAAGGAACAGCCACCCTCCCCTGCATTAGCAGCACTTGATAAGCCCTGCAGGGAAGCCAAGCACTCTGGCACCTCAGGAAACAGAAGGGTGGAAGGAAGAGCCAATACACTTGTTCTTGGATCAACAAGAGGCATTGCCAGGCAGAATTTCAGAAGCTGGCTTGCGCAGACAAAACACTGGGACCTTGATGGAGGTAAGAAAAGGTAAAAAGGGCAATTGTGTTCAGAGATATCTCAGCTCCTCATTTAAAGTGACCGTCAAACCAGTTCACGAAGATCACATTCGCTGATCTGTGGCTAGAGTGCTCTGCAGGCAGCCCAGGAGGATTGCAGACACCTGCCATCATCTGCTGCTGGCTGCCCTCTGACTCCAGATGCCATTTCTCCATCAGTGTCTCATGCTTCAGTCACTACCTTGTCCCATACTCATCCCTTCCCACCTGACCAAGGCCTTTTCTCACATCTGCTCTTACTCCTTTGAGCTCTGAGCTTCTAATGTCCAATTTCTTCTACTCAACAAGCAGGAAGAGCAAAGGACAGAAGGAAATGAGAGGACAAAATAGGTATGCATAATAGCAAGGAGACAAACAGGTGAGGCAGCAGATAGAGAAGAGGAAGCAGCAGATCAGGAAAAGTTTGGGTCAAGAGAAGATTATGAGGGGTAGTAAAAATATGTGAGCACACAACAGGAGAGATTTTAGAGCAAAGCTGCCCTAGCATTATTTTCTGTGGCATCAACTTCCAAAAGCTAATGTTGACAAAATATCTTCCTGGAGAGAGCTGTGTCTTGACCCAGTTCTGGGATGCTTAAGTGCTTCAATTCTGCTTGTGTTAGCAGCTGCATAATAAAAAGGGATTGCATCCTACATTGGTAAATTATTTCCCTATTCATCTATCTGTCAACATCAAGGTACAGCTAGTTACAAACCTCACGCTCACTGTGCCCGTTTGCTCTTCAGTGTACCAAAGCTTCAAGATAACATATCCTCAGATAACATGGCCATTACTATTCTCAAGCATGTCAAGATTTCACTTTCCAACACAAACACACAAAAATCCCATATGAGTTTCGTGACACCCTTCAGTATATGCTGTCCTAGCACCACTGCTACAGCTGAAGAAGCATGTGAAGATGACAGAAACCACTGCAGTTGTGTAAAGGGCAGCAGTATAAAAAGCAAAGTCTATGGAAACATTGCACAGAGCAGATAAAGCAGGTGAAGCCATGTAACAAAAAGGACTAGCTCCAGAAAAGGACATCTGTCTACAGACATGACTGATACTTTCAATGCAACCTAGCCCATCAAGAATTATAGGAAGCGATGCTAACAATCAAGTTAGTATTGCTATGACGAATCATAGTTGCATCAAGTAATACAACCCATCAGATCCTAATTAAACCACTCTATGTTGCTAATCACTTTGTGCATCTCAAGTGTTTTTTTGCAGCATGCCTAACTCCAGTGAATGTGGGCCAATCAATTATCTAATGAGTCTTAACTTCTGCAAGCACTTGCACAAATGCTCTGTGGACTTTCATGCAGCCACGGTACATAGAATTAAGCACAAAAGCAAAGTTTCAGTCAGTCTTCCTTTTTTCTTTTATTCTGATGCTATAGACGAAAAGTACAACTATGCAAGAACACATACCAGCAACTCATCAAAATAACTTCTGTAAAATCAAGCTGATCAATTATCTGCTCCAGTGGGAGTTACCTATATTCAGCTCTGTAATTGCTTCTTTCATTTTTTTCACATGAAAACCAATACTTCATCTAATTTCTTCCAAGATTTGTTAGCTTAGGCAAACTAATCCCTTTCGTGGAATTTGATAGCTGTGGATCAGTATCACTTATAAGACAGTGAAATATGCATCATTCATAGCATTCAGCAGAAGATATCTACCTACAGGATGAGAGAAAACAGACTGGAATAAAACAGCTATTTTCCTTCAAATTTCTCTTGCATTTGGTTGAAGTGCATCAATTGCCTTTTCACCAAACACGTACAGATCTCAAGGTATTTTCCTCTCTATCCCTTCTTTATAACAAAAGAACTAAAGGACTAAGTTCACATTATGTTTCATTAAATCCAATAGAGTCTTCTGCTGCTCTTGTTGGATTTAACAAGACCTTTGCCATAACTGCTGTCTGCTACTGACAGAATCAATTGTTTATGATGAGATTAATCTCTGTAATCCCACCGTATTCAGTGGAGCACATGAAGCATCACACTTGCCCTTCGCACTGGTTCCTCACCACTCTACCCACATTTTCAGACCCGTAAGTTTTCCCATGGGTGTTTCTTTCCTGCATGCACTACTAAACTACCAAAACAGTAACGTCTGTATAAACCTTTTCTATTGTTTAAGTGTGTAAATTCTCTAAGCTTGATCTCAACAAATTATATTAAAGTCTTACAGTCATACACTGACCCTTATCCTAGGCATCTTTAGCTGAGGCTCATGCTTGAACTTGATTAATGAATTTTGAAATATTTGCCACACATCTTGCAATCATGCATCTGAGATAAGAAAAGTCTGTTTCTGGGATCATGACAAAAATCCCACAAGGTGAAAACTCTCAGAGTTTAAAGGTTTATCATTCATCTGTTTTTGCCCTTCTGTTAACCAAAACTTCATGTTCTTATGATCATTTGAGATATGGCAGAACTATGGTTGTTTCCATTAAAAACTCTACTGAGTGCCACTTGGAAAGTACTTCATGTTGATTACCTATGCCAACAGTGATATCTATTAACACCTTAGACCTGTTTCAATCTTTCTATGTTACTAGTGCCACGCTCCAGTTCATATTTACTAACACATTATCTAAGAGCCTGAATGACAGACAAGGATCATGGGACACCAAGTCAAGCAATGGAAACACTGACTTGACCATTCGCACTTCCACTGACATCTGGAACAACCTGCTTCATCTTTGCTCTCCGTATCTATCTCCGCATCCCTCAAAATCCTAAATGAAAATCTAGAAGAGAACAAGTTCTGTTGAAATTGTCTCCTTTCTGTCCCAGTGACCTTAGTCAAAAAAGTCCTGATGTGGAATAATGCCCAATTTAGTACTCATACTCAATATTCATTACTATTTTGTCAGACAGTACTAAAGGATTTAACCTCAAAACTCCAATGTGGAAGAGACAGAACTACCCAATATCTCATAGAAGGAAATTGAGAAGCATGATTTAAGAGACAACAATGAAATCAAGAGTTTGATATTCAGGAAAGGAATAACTATTCATACAAGTAAAAACATTTGTGGTTTCAACAGACAAGCCAATCTCCATTAAAAACCAAAATCTGATTATTGAAGTTTTCTCTTTACTTCATAATTCAATCACTAGGATAACTGCTATGTAAATTTAATTTTGGGAAAATAAAGTTAGTAAGAATGTCTACAAAACCAATGTAAGCATATCATTTTATGACAAAAGACCAAGAAATAGATTACAATTCACTTTTAAAAGTATATGTCACTTTTCTTTAAATTCAATATAAAACTATGTTCATTGCATTCCGAAAATTAATGAAAAGTATCAACAATCTATTCAATTTGTTTAATGTAAATTTTCATAAAGTATTTCATTCTTCACTACTTCTGTTGGTTTACATAGGAATATAAGGAAGAAGTTCTTTACAGTGAGGGTAGCGAGGCACTGGAACAGGTTGCCCAGGGAGGTTGCGGATGCTCCCTCCCTGGAGGTGTTCAAGGCCAGGCTGGATGAGGCCTTGAGTAACCTGTGCTAGTGGGAGGTGTCCCTGCCTATGGCAGGGGGGTGGAACTAGATGATCTTTGAGGTCCCTTCCAACCTTACCATTCTATGATTCTACGACTGTATGATAATGAAGACTGACATTATATACTGCTTTTGGGTCTCACCTTTAACTATGAATTCACCTAACAGAAACAGTGAACCACATCCATAAATGTATGATTTGGAGTTAGAAATGTAAACATCCTAACAATTCTGTGTGCTTGTACTTACAGTTCCCAGGAAATTAAACTCCCAAGGCACACAACATCCATAAACACTCAAGCACCACATGACAAACTGTAGCTAATTTTAATCATGTAAACAACAAGGGTCCATCCAACAACACACTGAAGTAATTTCTCTATTAATTTCAGTCTTATTGAATCTCTAAAGGTAATTATCATTTAAACAAGGACTCTCTAATCCTGTTGCTAAAGAAAATGGATAAGACACGAATCACACCATCTTTTAACCTCTTTTCGCTAAGAAGCCATACAGCCGAAACAACACTTGTGATTCTACTTACAAAAAAGAGTTTTCAAACCTGCTTCAAAAAATAGTACATGCTCAAAAATGACACGAGAACAGAATTCCTGAATTTCAATATGTATCCAGCCAGACCGGGACTATTAAACGTTACATATGCCACTGCTGTCTCCATTAGAGCACCCAGTCAAGGAGCACAGAAAACTCCCCCAGGCTCCAGAGGGAGAGCACCCTGGCACAAGCCTCCATTTAGCCAGAGGAACAGGGCTTGCTCCCCAAAGGTGAACTTCCAGCTGCAATGCTACAGCCTCAGTAAGTGTCTGAAAATGACTGCACTTTTAAGAACAACAGAAACTCAGGTAAAAACATGAACTTCCAACTGGCACGGCAGCTAAGTACAGGCTTCCTCCAGTGCCTCAAACACCCTTTAAAATACAGCATTAACATCCTTCTGAGTCTGTTCAGATATTCAAGTAGTATATTTTTTTTGCAATTACAGCCTTGTGAACACCATCACTACCCTACTGAAGAAATTTCACCCTCAATTCAACCAAACGAAAAAAACAAATCAAATTAAAAAAAAAAAAAAAGCCCCACACAACAGGATGTCTCTACAGATCCATAAGAGCAATGCATCTGACATCAATACACATACTGCTCCCGTTCTCCAACTGCACTGACTGTGTTAACTGTAAACAGGCCTCCACAAAAAGTCCAGGAGACAATCTTGGAGGCCAGGAAGGAAAAGGTCACAAAGGACAAGAAAGCCTCTGAGGTTAGAAAACAAACAACTCCACTCTAGATCCCTTATATAAAAAACAGATCATTTGGAGCTTATTTAGCACATCTTTTACTAAAAATAACACACTGCTGTCCTCCCTTCTCAGAAGACCCCACAGTTCTCTGAGAAGCTGTGACGAAACTCAGTCACAAAGCTCAAGAAACGTTTCTGCCAAGTAGGATTATAAACATGCCTGTTGCTAAGTCTTTAATATTTCGAATTCTCATTATTTAAAAGGTATAAAGCAATCAAACCCTTATAAGCAGTACTAAAATAAGGTGGCAGCACACAAAGAATACGACAGAAGTTCAGTGTGAAAACAGATTAGTTTACAACTGTGTGCTACACTGAACAAGTGAAAACCAAAAAGACAAACACAAAAGTATTTAGGATTTTGCTTGAAGTATCACACACAAAAATCAGACTTCAGTGACAGCAGGCAGTTACTTATCAGTTAGACATACCTCTGATTATGAAGTATAGGACTATCTAACAGCAGAATCTTCTCTCAAATTCTGACATGCATCATCTACAGTATCATACTTCTGATACATGACAGGTTTTACATGTTGACACTTCACAAATACATTTTTTTCCTGACAGTTCCTTTACTAGCTAACTGCAATGATAGATGATTGAACCCAGAGTGTAAATGGTACTATTTCTCTGTATTTTTGGTCCAGAGAGTAGATTTGGTGTAGCACCAATCACTTGGGCCCTCAAGTGAGTGCAATACTGCTCTTGCAAGGTCAGACTCAACCAACTTGGCAGCTTCAAAGTAGTAGAGTCATGCTCCTAGCAGAACATGCATACTCTGAAGAGCAGATACCTTCCCACAATGTGCCTCCACTGAAAATGTTCCCCACAGGAGAGCCAGGCACCAGTAGCTCTCCTCTTCTCTTCAAGAAATCAAGTGGCAGGACTCCACCATCACTTCCAACATGAATAGCACCACATTCTTCTGATTCAGAAAACACCACAGAACAGAGCCCCTACTAACTCTGCTGCCGTGCAAAGAATATGATCCAGAGCTCTTATGTACGCTTTATGCCTAAAGCAAGTAAGTTATGATACTCTATTTAGGCTATGAATCAAAATACTCTCAACAACATAAGCAACAAAGTCAAGAACAAACAGTTTGTATCAATATCTACAATAATTGTGAAAAGAATATAAAACCAAAACCCCACAACTAACAAACAAAAACACCCAAGGAATTAGTTAAGGTAATGAGGAAAACCCTCATATACATATTCTCGTGAAAACAAGCCACTTGTGAAACCAAGAAATCCAGCAACTACATTACTAATCACATTAAAGAAACAACAAAAAGTAATGTTTCTTCTCCCATGAGCTACTTTGAAAGTTTTCAGTTTTGTTTTTGGTTGGTTGTTTGGTTGTTTTTTTTCCTGTACGGCTCAGAATCAACTTTGTAGAAAATGAAGAAATAAAAACACAGGCTTGGTTCTACAAGCACAGGTTCAAGTTTAGGTTTTTTCATATCATGAGGAATGTTATTATCTTTGCTGTACGAAACAAAATAATTTACTTTAAGATAATTAACAGCACCATCATACAGCAGTCTAGACAGACATTGCCGACTTCGGTCTAAATTGCTTGAGAGTAGACTGGCTGCACAGCCACCATGGATTCATTTAGAGAATATATTTTCAGTCCAGTAAGTTTTATTCCCCCAATGCCTCTTCAGTTTTAGAAAAAGCAATTCCAATTTTGCGACAGAGGTCTTCTCAGCTACAACTTTTCCCGCTGACTGACTTACCCTCCTCTCCTTTCCCACAAATGAGCTATTAATTCCTAAATAAATTGAATGAATAGCTCTTAACATCAGAAGTCACAAGAGTATCTGTGCTCTTATCTCCTGTTTAGAGGCCTGTTTAAACAAGAATTAAAAGACTAAATGTTTTAGTCCAAAAGATCAAATCTGCAAACACAGGTACCTGACCACACAGTAGTGGCCCCTGGGGTGACTGCAGATGAAACAGCATAAGCCATGGAGAAGTTCTCAAGAGACAAACACCATTTTCTGGAGTTTTCTACTGGGACACCATAGCCTGAACAAAAATTAGGAAACTCTCCCTCGTGCTCATCTACCCTGAGGCACAACTTCTGGTTTACATTCCCTGTCTCTGTATCTCCCTAGCACTTCTAAAAGCAAAGCACAGACCTCACATCCAGCTTGCTTCTAAAATCTGAGTAGTTCTTCGAAGGTGCAGTGGCCACCCCAAACACTAACATTACCTAATCCAAACATCAAATGGGCACTTGTTCCACACCTGATTATCAGCAGCCACGACTATCTTCAGGTCAATCATCCACATGGCAATGGTAGAATGGAGAACATTTCCTCCAGACTCACACCTCTACAGTGATGTACGATGCTGTAACTCCCTTTGGCTCTAAGAACACCTTAAATACCTCCCTTGTGAATGGCCTTTGATGTTCCTTTGAGCAAGTGTACTGAAAATAGAACTCGTGATGCCTTTGAAGTATTAGTCAACTCCCTTAAGACAGAGGACACTAGCCTCGAGTGCAACGTGTGTCCCCGGGCCAGTGGGGCCCCAAGTCCAGGCCTCGGGACCACCGTGGCGTCGGCGGACACGGCCACGGCCACGGCAAGGGCCACAGCCACAGTGTCCCCGCCTGGCCCGGGGGAAGCTGCAGCAGCGGGGCGGGGAGTCCCAAAACCTTGGCCCCGCCGTCCCCGGCCCCGCTCACCCTTCTTGTCCATGAGCCACATGAAGAAGAAGCAGGGCGCGAAGCCGATGGGCCCCCAGAAGACGAGTAGGGCGATGTCCCAGCCGCTGAAGCCGAAGGCCAGGCGGGCCGAGTTCTGGATGGGGCCCCAGGTGTTCCACACCAGGCCCTGCGCGAAGCCCAGCAGTGAGAAGAGCAGCAGCACTAGCCACCGCCGCCCATAGACACGGCCCGCCAACGGCGGCAGCCGTCGCACCGGCCCCGGCACCGCGGCCGGCAGCGCCGGGGCCCCC
>VWYK01041817.1:0-11331 GCA_013399775.1 Semnornis frantzii | reverse complement strand
CCAACCTAAACCTTTTCTGGAACAACCTGAGGCCATTCCCTCTCATTCTGTTGCTTGATTCTAAGAAGAGACCAACCCCCACTTCACTCCAGCCTCCTTTCAGGTAGTTGTAGAGACCATTGAGTCTCCCTTCAGCCTCCTCTTCTCCAAACTAAACAATCCCAATACCTCATAAGATATGTTCTCCATGCCCTTCACCAGCTTCATTACCCATCTCTGGACACATTCCAGGACCTCAATGTCCTTGGAGTAAGGGACCCAAAATTGAATACAGTATTTGGGATGTGACCACACCAGTGCCAAGTGGAGAGTCTCAAGTTGTGCCAGGGCAGGTCTAGGCTGGATGTTAGGAGGAAGTTCTTGCTAGAGAGAGTGATTGGCATTGGAATGGGCTGCCCAGGGAGGTGGTGGAGTCGCTGTCCCTGGAGGTGCTCAAGACAAGACTGGATGGGGCACTTAGTGCCATGGTCTGGTTGATTGGATAGGGCTGAGTGATAGGTTGGGCTGGGTGATCTTGGAGGTCTCTGCCAACTTGGCTGATTCTATGAGAAGTACAAAGGGACAAACACTTCCCTGGTTCTGATACACAGGCCAGGATGCTTCTTGCCCACCTGAGAACACACTGCTGGCTCCTGTTTGGAGTGCTCATTCTAGGTGCCCACCTTCAAACCCATCTTTATATGTACAGCTCAGTCATCTTTGTTTATTATGTAGCCCTCTTCTGTTTTAGCCTGCTGCCCAAAATACCAGTCCTAGGGGTTTTTTTCTCCATTAAACTCTCTATTGGAGGTAAGATCACCCTGTGCTTGTGCTGGAAGTCCTGGAGATATGACTTTGCTGCTGGTTTTTGGGTTGGTTTTGGGTTGTTTTTTTTGTTTTGGTTTGGGTTTTTTTGTGCTTTTTTTTTTTTTTTTTTTTTTAGGCTGTTTGGTTGGTTGGTTTGTTTTGTTTTGTTTTTCGTGGACCCCAGCGTAAGAAAATGTTACTGGTATCCATTAATATTTCAGATGTCCTCATGATTATTCTGGCATGTCTGCAGGGCATCCAAATGTACATTGAGGGGAAAGTAGGAAAGCCACAGTGAGGACCACCCCTTTCTGACACTCGTATTGAAACTTTGAACATAGGAGCTACTGACAGAGATATCTATACATACACTGAAACGAATAATGTCTGTTCAGTACTTCTCTTTCAGCATTCAAGACATTGTTCCCAGTCTTGTAGTTTGGAATAAAGTGGAATCTGAGACAGATTTCAAGGGTGACCACATTTTGAATTTGAATCACCGAAGTTAATAGACTGAAAGAGGCTTATATCTCAGTACTGAAACCATGGGGTTTTAGGGGGAGATTTGGTTTAGTTCTTTTTCGGTCATTTATTCTCATAACAATCTTTGCAGCAGCAGTGTCCCAAGATCATATTTATGTTCATATTCAAAAGATAATTTAGCTAACAAACCATAATAGATTCACATGAAATTCATATTAAATACATTCTCTATTCTGTTATGCATAAAAAATGACAGATGATTAACCATCCCAAAACTCTCTTTGCTTTTTTTATTTCCTAGAAAGCAATAAAGCAATATACACTTCTCTTGTGTGTTGCCATATCATCAATATCTATATTGTGGTTTCTACCTAAACAGAGAATCTGTTAAATAGCTGTGAAAGTAGACCAAATAAAGTTAGATATTAAAAAAAGATAATTTTTTAAACAATTTGTTTGTGTTCAGTTAAACAATGCTTATAATTTACCCAGTTTATTTTTGGCTATGTCATACATTTCCTTTTCCTTGTTAACAGAGTGAACTGCTTTGTTCTACAACTTAAAAATTGATATGAACGTTTCAATAATATAAATGTATTAATATTTTATTACTGTCCTAAATTATATTTTTTATTCATACAGAGAGAGATAATTCAGTCATTTATCATTAATAAACCATTAAGTTTCATGTGTAGCAATACCCATATAATTATATTTTTAAAGATATTAAATATTATAAATGTGGATATAATGGGCAGATATCAATGAAGATAATGAACTGGCATTTCATCAGATTGTGTGCACACACTTCTTGAGCTCATTGTAAGGAGTTAAAAGGTGAAAATAAAGATATAACTAAGAATATTTGGTTTACCTTACAAAATATTAATTTTCTATATTAAAATTCTTGGACATTTATTCAGAAGAGCTCAAAACTGAAACATTTCAGAATCAATTCTGAAATAAGTTGCTCATCTAGTTACTAATTTCCATGCATTTGGAGAGAACTTGAAGAGAAAAGTATGGCATCACACTACTTCTGTAGCTTAGAAATAATGTGTAAAGTTCTTCCTGCTCAAAGCCATAGAGAAAAAAAAGAAATAAATATAAATGAAGTTCCTAACAACTAAAGGGGGGGACTAAGCAATAAAATAATGTTTTAAAAATTCTGAAAAAATATTTGTTCAAACAATCTCCAGAATTTGTATATCATTTAGAGATCTAAATTAGACACGAGTATAGTCCTAGGTTTCATGGTCTGAAAATTTATCCTGGCATTATCTTTGTTGCTTTTATGGACAATTTGTTTTGCTTTGTTTTTTTTTTCTTCTTACACAAAGCCAAAGGAGTAATTGCTGACACACATCATTTAGTGGAAAAATCCTAACTGTCAAACATATAAACATTGGAAACTCTGTATCAATATTTGCCTTATCATTATGATTTCAAACATCTTCCTATTTCTTAGGCCATAGAAGCCTAATACAGGGTAACATGACACCAGTAAGCTCTGAAGAAAGGCAGAATTTAAGACAATAAAATGTTCTTTTATGNCCCTTCAGATACTGGAAGGCTACTCTAAGGTCTCCTTGAAGCCTTCTCTTCTCCAGACTTGGAGTTCGCTTCTCCCAACTCTCTCAGTCTGTCCTCATAGCAGAGCTGCTGCAGCCCTCTGAGCATCTTCGTGGCCCTCCTCTGGACCCACTCCAACAGTTCGATGTCCTTCCTGTGCTGGGGGCTCCAGAACTGCACACAGTACTCCAGATGGGGTCTGATGCGAGCAGAGTAGAAGGGGCAAATCCTCTCCCTTGCCCTGCTGGCCACACTGCTCTTGATGCAACCCAGGACTCGGTTTCTGTCTGGGCTGTGCGTGCACACTACAGGCTCATGTTGAGCTTTTCATCAACCCAGACCCCCAGGTCCTTTTCCTCAGGGCTTCTCTTCAGTTTAATGGTTAAGCTGCGTAGAAGAAAGCTGGCTGTTTAAGATATCTTTACTCTTATAGTATATAGATTTCATGTGGTAAGATTTACTTTGAGAATTTCACCTCAGAAAGTAGAATTTCACACAGGATACGGAAATCAAACAGCCTAACTGTATAGATAGACATAAATAGATGAGAAAAAGTATAAAAAGTAGTTAAGGCCATTTAGATTGTATCTTACTCAATGACTGTTTGTTGAAGGAAACTATGAGGGAAATACATTTCAATTTTTTCTGATGCTGCGTACATTTCTTATGCTTGAGTTCCATAATCCTTGGTAATTAAGAATATGTTGTACCAGCATTTCTAACAAGCCAACATTTGTACCAATTAGTTCTACTAGAACAGAATTCTATTTATGGGTGCACTCAAACATGACAGGTATACTGTTTTGATTTCCAGTGACTTAAATATAGCATAAACACTCTTAAAATCACATCAGAGAAACATTCTGTGAATTAGTTGTGAACTCCCCCTGTCAGCTGTCTTACTTATTGCTAGAGATTGCAAGGAGAAATTGTTTAAGGAGAGGAGACTTGCCAATGCCTGTGAAAATATAAGACCTTTAACTAATGGTATTTCTTCAAATAAACACTTGTGAAATATTTTTACATGAATAATTTCAGAAGTGAACATACACACAGAAATGATGTGATTCTTTCTCTCTTACAATCGTCTTGTAAGAGTTGTCTCACAGAAAATTGCTCTAGAAGTCTAAGCTATACAGACAATAAAATATAATTTCATTTTAGTGTGCAAAATACAGACTTCTAATATTGTGATAATTAAATCTTCAATAAATATACCCTTATTCAGACACACAGAAAGAACTAAACTACAGGATTGGACAATTTTTACATTAAATAAATGATTTATTTTTTTTGCCTGAATTGAACCTTCAGCCATTCTGACCGTAGAAGGGAACCCAGAACACAGTTAGATCCTGAGTCACGAGGTTCCAGGTCAAAATTGCTTTTTTTTCCCTCAGAGAGCCTTGCACTCTTCTGAAAGCTGACAAGGCTTCCAGAAAGAATGTCTCAATACACAACCTTATTCTAACCAGTCATCTCGTGATTAAGAGAAAAAAAAAAAGTTGCACCAAGATTGTCACTTTTTTGGCTTATCCAGGTCCAACAATCTAGCAACAAGTTACATCGTTATGTAGACTTTTAGTAATATCATAGAATTGTAGAATAGTCTGGGTTGGAAGTGATCTCCGAAAGTCATCTAATCCAACCCCTTCTGCAGTCAGCTGAGGCATCCTCAACTAGACCAGGTTGCCCAAAGCCCTGTCGAGTCTCAATTTGAATATCTCCAGGGATGGGGCCCCAACCACCTCTGCAGGCAACCCATTCCAGTGTTCCACTACCCTCATGGTAAAGAACCTGTTCGTAACATCCAAGATAAATCCGCTCTTCTCTAGTTTGAAGCCATTGCCCCTCATGCTATCACTACAGGCCTTTTTGTACACAGTCTCTCCATACTTCTTGTAGGTCTGCTTCAGGTAGTGAAAGGATGCTATTAGGTCTCTATTAGGACGCTATTAGAGTATCAGTGATCTAACTCTGTGGTGTAAGCTTCTTAAGTGCCATGTGTGGCTTTTAAGATCTTCAGGACTCTCAGATAACATCTCAGGAAAAGTCTATTTCAAGAGAAGAGCCTGAATAAGTAAAACATTTTCAATCTGTTTGTTGTTTTGTTTTTTTTTTTTTTTAATTAGATTTCTTAATTCCACAGGAAATTGGATGACAGATGCCAAAATGCTTTTCCATCTAGTACCTAATGTCCCTTTATTTATGGTTGCTACTGCCAAAGAAACAACAAATACGAATCCACTTTCCAAGTATTTATCTATTTAAAGAGTTCTAATTAAAGAGTAGAGGTAAGATCTTAAACATCTAAATATTCATTTACTTCTGTTTGAGTATCATCTCCTTGATTCATTGGAAGGAAGAGAGTTATAGAGACTTTTATTTAGGTCACGAATACATAGGAAGGGTTAAATTATTTTATCTTCTTCTAATTCATGGCTTAATACAGCTAGAACTTGTTTTTAAAATATTATATATTAATTAATACTTGGTTAATCAGATAATATTTTCAAATAAATATCTATATATTAATATAGATGATAGGTAGATACATCTTTCATGTATCCACACCTGGTAAAAATTCACTATTTTCATGGAACTACTAGTTATTTTAGTTTAATTAGTCCTGGCTTGTCTAATTGTTTTGACTACTCCTTACAAGTTTAAGTTTTCTTCAGAAGTTTTACTTATAGGTAATAATTCCTATGAAATGCTCCAAAGAGAAACATATTGAAAATTCATAATGAAAATTGAATGGGTTTCCTTGTTACCTGAGTTTCATGATATTCCTTCATCAACAGCAGGAACACTTCTGTGCACAGTCAGTAACGAAACTTTATATTGAAATATTGTGGGGAAACGAGAGTAAAAATCCCACCTACTTTGCTATAAACTATAGGAGTCAACATTATAATTCTTTTTTAAAAAAGAAAAAAGAAAGGATTCATTTTTACTAATACATGACATGTATGATTAATAAAACAGTTCTCAGCAACTGTGTGGAGTTCTGGAGCCCCCAGCGCAGGAAGGACATGGAAGTGTTGTAGTGGGTCCAGAGGAGGGCCACGAAGATGCTCAGAGGGCTGGAGCAGCTCTGCTATGAGGGCAGGCTACAAGAGTTGGGAGAAGAGATCTCCAAGTCTGGAGAAGAGAAGGCTTCAAGGAGACCTTAGAGTAGCCTTCCAGTATCTGAAGGGGACTCACAGAAAGGCTGGGGAGGGACTATTTAAAAGGTCTTGCAATGACAGGACAAGGGGCAGTGGGTTTAAACTGAAAGAGAGGAGATTTAAACTGGATGTTCAGAGGAAGCTCTTTCCAGTGAGGGTGGTGAGGCACTGGAACAGGTTGCCTAGGGAGGTTGTGGCTTCTCCCTCCCTGGAGGTGTTCAAGGCCAGGTTGGAGGAGGCCTTGAGTGACCTGTACTGGTGGGAGGTGTCCCTGTCTATGGCAGGGGGTTGGAACTAGATGATCCTTGAGGTCCTTTCCAATCTTACCATTCTATGATTCTATGAATTAATTAGCTCTACTCCACAGACTATTGAGACATAACGGTATGCATGTTAATGAACTTCTGATCATGGAAACAGACTACATATTATTACACAACTGCAAAATAAACATTTTCAAAGGCATAAAGTATTGTGGGATTTTTGGTTTGTTTGTTGCTGTTGTTGTTTGGTTGATTTCACTTATTTAGGCTCTGATCTGCAAAAACACTAGGGTTTTGTTTTGTTTTGTGAGGATTAAAGAATTGTCTAAATGAAAAATACAAAAGTAAAAAAACTAGTGAAAGATAAAATAATTCCACAAAGTAGTATATCTAGAATCTGGATTTTGACATTGTTAATACTTATGGAATAAAAATATTAAACTATTTGATGCTGATAGAACAGCAGCAATAAGGTGAAAAGTCTGATGATGAAACTGAAATCGGATATATATCTGTCCAGTAACCTGAAAGCCTAAGATAGACTGAATTCCTTTTCTTGGCGAGCAGTGATGTTGCTGCCTTTGCACATTTTGAGAGGCATTATTCTTCTGAGCCATGGTATGATGTGAGGTCATGCTTTCATCACCTTTTGAATTGGCATTATTTAAGTCATTATCAGCAATCAATTACCTGGTGTTATCAATTATACATCTCCTGGTACTACGGTTAGTTGTTTGTTATTTTTTGTAATCTTCAAAGTGTGTGTGAAAAGGGTAAACCTAGCCTGTTGGCTAGTCCTCTAAAGAAGTTCAAGAATATAAATGTTCATGTTGAAGTCACTTGAAATTTGTACTCGGGCATTGCCTCCATATTGACCTTTGCAAGCAATGGAGAAAAAGAAGAGGTAAAACCAAATCCAGTCAAAATCCAGACTACAAGAATTCAAATAATCAGATTTCATGACTTGTAAAGGAGAGCTATCATTAAAATGATGACACTGAGACAGAAAAAGCTTATTTCCTCTAGTTTGACAGAAATATCAGTAATTTTTTTAAGTGCAGTGACCACAATCTGCAATTCAGCTGCTTGATTTGTTCCAAATATCTGATTATGTTGTACAGAATGAAAGGTAGAATTACCCCCAAAGGATGCCACTTTAGGAGTCTGTTTTTTCCTTCTGGTGAAGTGATTCATATTTTAAATTAAAAACTTCTGGAACCCTGCTGGGTGAAGCTACTTCATTGGCTTCTGTGATTCTCAGAAGTAATTTTTGTCTCTTTCGGTCTATGTGGTAAAATCCATGGCAGACATAAGCTTTCAGAGAGGAACACGAGAACAAAATCTAAGCTGGGACAGATTTGACAATACATTCTAAGGGGAGGGGTGGGAAGCAAATTTTGCTTGAGTCATTTTTGTAAACCATACAGAAATATTCAGAATAATTAGCATATTCCCCCCCACCTCTACATTAATTAGGGTGTTTACTCCTGCTGTTCCTGTATTCTATATATCCTATATTCTACCCACAATTAAGATAATCTGATCATTTACCTTACTAGCAACACAGTGCACAGGAAGACGGAAATGTTACATAAGTACTGCAATAGTATCATTAGAGAGCAATGGGAGATACATCTTTCAGTGCCATTAAAATGGGACTAGAGATTTAAATTTTTTGTTTGCTTTTTTTTGCAGTGTAGCAGGATGTTCACTTTTGTTTAGACATCCGTGTCTTGTAAATTGTTGCTGGCAAAGCAGAACATAATGTGGCAGGGTAGAGCAGTAAAGCAAAGGCGAAAGTGAAAGCAGGTGTGTAGTAAAGCCTTTTTATTGTTTGCCAGAACATAATATCCCTTTTGGCCATCCATCAGAATGACACTTTGTCAAACCTGACCATATTAGGTGAAGTCAGGAGCTTGCTTTTTTTATTTGGAAAGAACAAGTCTGGGCAAGTCTTGCACCCTCAAAGCAGGTGTCTCCAAGCCTTTTGTCTTCTCCCCGTGCCTTGCTCCCACCCTCCCCCAGCAGAGGGAAGGGGACCATGGGATCCTGCCTGGGCGAGCCAGGACAAGTATCTTTCACAACATCTAGTGTTTAGTTTTCAGCATTATTTATTAACTATTTGTAGGACAACAAATAAGTAGTTCTGGGACTTTTTTGTTGTTTCTATGAATATTATTTATTTTATATGAGGCACCTGAAATTCTACGATATGTGAATATATTTACAAGTGCAAGTAGTAGGAAAGAAATCACAATTGAATACAAAAGCAAGAGATTAAATGAAATAGGAACAGATGGAGGTTTATAGACTTTTTAGAGAGAAACTAAATACCTGTTTCCTTTCTAACTTACACTAAGTTGTTTTTCTTTCTTCATGCTGCCAGTATGATAAGCACAGTCAACAGAAAAATGTGTGCGTGTATCTACTTGTGCTGCGCAGTAAACTTTTAGCATTCAACAATAAACCCCAGATTCTTCAGATTTATATGTAGACAGGTGCCACTGAGGAATTTCACAACTGTAATCTATATAGAAGACATGAAATATTTAATGAACTTATTTCACAGAATTCAAACTTAAGAGAAACAAACTCCTCTAGTGAAAAAAGTCAGAAATTATCAAGTTAAAATTAACTAATCATAATTGAAAATCAGCCAAAGAGTTAATAAAAGAAAAGTTAAAACTTCTGCAAAATCTCAGTCTGAGAAGAAAAGTAAACACAGAAATTACAAGAGAAGTGGAAAAAGAAAACCCAGAATGTCAGAAAGAAACATCAGTTTTATAAAACAATAAAGATCTTTCAGTTACACAACTTTTTAGGTGTCACTCTTTTTCCTTTGCAACTCCCTAAAGAAATAAACTGCATGCTTGAAAACCTAAATGACCTTTTCTCATGAGTAATCATTGATTAAAGATGTAGATTATCAGTCTTCATTGAATTAATTTCTTTGGAGAGTGAAACTACGACAAATTATGGGTTACTTTGTTCACAGTTCTTTGAGTTGTTGACTTCAGTTAAGCTCCCAGAAAATATAAAATAAAATAATTTTGCCCCATGCTTCTTGCAAAATTTTCAGCATTTTTTATATGAAGGTTAAATCAAAACTGATAATTGAAGACTGACACTTTGGTTCTTATATATATTTAGAGATATATATTTAGAGATATGCATAAAGAAATAAAGTGATTTGTATATGTGCACAGGAAGCAATAAAAGGAAAAAAAGAATTCAGATAGCAAACTAAAGATAGCTTGCAGACTGTAGCTAATATTATTGAAAATATTTGAGGAAGAAGTGAGAAAAAGGATAGTATATGTGAAGGAAACTCGCAGTATCAAAACTATTTGCTTAAATAAAACACAAAAAATAGAACAACACCAAAAATAATAATTAAAAAAAAAAAAAAAAAGGCAAACAAAGACAACCAAAAGAAAACAGGGGGGAAATGATCCTTTATCAAGGCCATTTTCCTTTATTTTCCAGTCGTGACCAAAAAGGAACTTTGTATACTACCACACTTTCCTGACAACGAATGCTTGTGCTAACTTTAGGAACTAATAGATAAAGGATCAGCTCTTAACTTTAGCTGCAATGTTAGAATAACATACCTCTGGACCAGTTAGTGTCTTCCTCCTTTTCAGTCTTACACCCCCAGGTGCTAAGAAATGTGAAAGACTGTAAAATAACATGTTCTGCAGTTGACATTCAGTGTGCTAATTTTCACTGGTAAGTAAATTCCTTACTGTCAAGTTATAAACCCTTGAAATATAGGGTTTATAATATAAGTGCTCTTACAACCTTGAATATAACTGAACGAATGACACAACTATAATTATGCCCTGTGAGAAACACTGTAATGTATTCTGAACTCATAATTTGGTAATTTATTTTCCATAATTGTGCTTTTACTTTGCCTTTAAATGAACCTTTATAATTTTATAAACAGTGTGGTCTTCTCACTAAAAATTAGATTGACTTCTCCTTTCTTAGCACTGAATTTCTTAGCTATATAAACCTTTTCTCCATTTCTGCAATGGTTTGAAACTATGGCACAAAAGTCCAAAGGCCAAGAATAGACTGCAACTCCTTTAAAATGAATCTCTAAATATCCCCCATGTTTGACCTGTCTAATATTTAAAAACAAACTGAAAATCAGTTAAAATTTACTCAGAAACCAAATTGAAAACAATCCAGGGATACTTAAAGCCAGGCTTTTAGGTTTTTTCCATATAACTTCAGCCAACCAAAAGAAAAGTGTAAGATAAAGGTAATTGTCACTTCATTTTATGAATCATGGCACCAAATCAAAACATCTCCTTTTCAAAGTGATTAATGTGACTTCATTGTGCTTAATCATTTTAGGTGATATCTGTTTCTCTATGCCACGACTTGAAATATGAGAGTGCATACTAACTTTGGGAAGATTAGAGGGCTTAGGATACTGTTCTACTAAAGAGACTTGTTGCCAAAATTTTAAACTCTCGTATTTGTCTCGGATGTCACTTTTATATTCTCAGTTTCTCAGATGCAATAATAGATTTCAAGTTGCACTAACAAGCAATTAGATTGCTTAGTGTGAATCTCTTTATAACTCAGGTCATCGAATCTCTTGAAGTCAGTTTTTTTTCCAATGATTGTGACAACTTGTGTTTGTCATTAATGATAGAGAGAGAATTTTTGAGGGGGTAGAAAGAAAAAAAAAACAAAAAAACCCCAAAAAACTAAAAAGTTGATTCCAAAGCTGACAAAGCAGCAAATATTCCTAGTATTTTTCACTTAACTTCAAGAAACAGTTAATAAAAGTCTCACCACATATAATAAACAATCAGTTATTTCAGCAGGTCTATTTATATGTAATTGTATTCAAAATCCCCTTTTGCCCAGAATGCAGAAACATAAAATCAAGTCCAAACAGTTATGCTACCAACAGTTATGTTGGTCCAGAAACACTCTTATCTTAGCTACACACACTCTTCTTTTGACAATAGCTTTGACTTTAGGTATTCCCCACTACATACACTAGCAGGAATGATAAAATGTGCAGTTATTTTATT
>VWYK01041787.1:0-10790 GCA_013399775.1 Semnornis frantzii | reverse complement strand
ACATCTCTGTTGTATTGCAGTGTACAAAACTGGACGTTTGGTCTTACACTAATCACAGGCAGGGCTCAAGCTGTTGGCTCTTCACTGGAGTAGGCAGTCAAGAGCTACCATTTGTGTCTTGTTCACCCAGGGTACTGCATGCCTGGTGGAGCCTCTGCTCCCTCTCCCTCCCCAGAAGCCAGATGGTGCTTGTGGAAGCCAGGGCAATGCTTTGCAATGCAGACATGACCAAGACCTTTTTGTCTGGCATCCTAATGAGATAAAAAATGGGGAGAAGAAATTAAAATGACTCTTTAACTGCATCCTCATTGCTCACTTCCACTTAACATTTGAGAACTTCGAGAAGTTCGTTGTCTAAAGAAGGGTAACGAAGCTGGGGAAGGGTCTGGAGAACAGGGCTGGGGAGGAGCAGTTGAGGGAGCTGGGGGTGCTTAGTGTGGAGAAGAGGAGGCTGAGAGGAGGGCTCATTGCTCTCTGCAGCTCCCTGAGAGGAGGCTGCAGTGAGGTGGGGGTTGGGCTCTCCTGCCTCATTGCTCTCATTTGCCCTGAAACATGGCTGGAGCCAGGTAGAGGTCTCTTCTCCCAAGAAACAAGTGATAGGACAAGAGAAAATGGCCTCAAGCTGCACCAGGGGAGGTTTAGGTTGGACATTAGGAAGAATTTCTACACCGAAAGGGTTCTCAGGCACTGGAACAGGCTGCCCTGGGAGGTGGTGAAGTGCCCATCCCTGGAGGGATTTTAGAGTTGTGCAGATGTAGTGCTTAGGGATATGATCTGTCAAGGACTTGTCAATGTTAGGTTGATGATTGGACTTGATGATCTCAAAGGGCTGTTCCAGTCTAGGCAGTCCTGTGATGAGGTTTTCAGATGCTGCCTATCCCCAGCAGGTCTGCACATACCCAAAGCTAGAGAAGCAGCTTGGAAGGGTTGTTCATCCATGCATGGAGTGCCTCAGGTGTGGTGTGGTGAGGTCTTTCTCATCACAGAATCACAGAACAATTTGGGTTGGAAGGGACTCAAAGAGCTCATCCAGTCCAACCCCTGCCAGAGCAGGACCAGACAATCCAGCTCAGGGCACACAGGAACACATCCAGACAGGCCTGGAAAGGCTTCAGAGAAGGAGACTCCACAACCTCTCTGGGCAGCCTGTGCCAAGGCTCTGGGACACTTCCAGCCAAGAAGCTGCCCCTTGTGTTGAGCTGGAACCTCCTGTGCTGCGCCTTCCATCCATCCAATAGTTTAGGGTGGAAGGGACCTCAAAGCGCAGCCAGTGTCAAGCCCCCTGCCATAGCAGGGACACCTCCCACTGGAACAGGTCACTCAAGGCCTCATCCAACCTGATCCTGAACGCCTCCAGGGAGGTTGTGGAGTAGGTCAGGGTGGATTCTGGGGTTTGAGAACACACAGAAGCAGCCCTCAGCTGTCATTGAGTTACTGCAGATGTCAGTAGAGCTGATGAGATCAAAACCAGCAAGGGCCTGGCTGTCTGCACTGCATTCCTGCTACATAACCTCCTGAAAATGAGAGCTGGCTGAGCAAGGGCTGAACAAGGGCTGAGCAAGGGGCACAGAATCACAGAATTAACAACGTTGGAAAAGACCTCTGAGAGCATCCAGTCCTACCTATCACCTAATGCCTTCTCATTAACTAAACCCTGGCACCAAGTGCCTCATGCAGCCTCCTCTTAAACACCTCCAGGGATGGGCACTCCACCACCTCCCTCTGCAGCCCACTCCAATGCCAATCTCTATTGCTGCCAAGAACTTCCTCCTAACATCCAGCCTGACCCTCTCCTGGCACAGCTTGAGGCTGTGGCCTCTTGTTCTGTCCCTGGGTGCCTGGCAGCAGAGCCCAAGCCCAGCTGGCCACAAGCTCCCTTCAGGGAGCTGCAGAGAGCAATGAGCTCTACCCTGAGCCTCCTCTTCTGCAGGCTGCACACCCCCAGCTCCCTCAGCCTCTCCTCATAGGGAATAAATAAGGAAGGAGAGTGCAGCTGAGGGGCTGCAGGGTAGAGGAGAAGCTGAGGCAGGCAGGACAGGACTGGCCATCCAGCCACCATCCCATGCCAGATGGAGAATCAGCTGAGCCCAGGGCAGGAAGGGTGCTAAGACTGTTTGGAACCAGGATCTGAAAAGTGGCATTAGGAGAGCATTAGTGGGGCAGACGACTGAGCTGGGCAGTGCTAACTAAGGCTTGCTGTGAAGGCCGGACGAGGTCACTACCTGTATAGTGGGAGGTGTCCCTGCCTATGGCAGGGAGATGGAACTGGCTGACCTTTGAGGTCTCTCCCAACCTTACCATTCTATGGTTCTGTGAAGGCTGAGCCCCGAACACAGACAGAAACCCGAGGCCACGGCAGGACACAACACGGTGCCGCCTTGGCACGCAGGCTGCTGGGTGGAAGCAGGCAGCAAAGCACCTTGCCCCGCACTGCTCGGGCAGTGCCCGTTGGTGACAGCTCTGGGGGAGGCCACCAAGGGGTGCAGCTGAGAGCTGCAGCAGGTTTTGCGTGGGTGTGCCACAGCGAAGGTGCCTGCAGCTCAGCCGCAGCCTCTGTGCCAGCTCCCGCGCACCGACCATATGGCACCCCAGAGCAAGCCAGCACAGGCACCAGCAGAGAGGGCACTCAGAGGGGGCAACCCACCCCTCCCACTGCCAGGAATTTGTGCCCTGCCTTATGCCAGAGGGAAAGAGCTGGGAGCAAAGCAGGCTGCCCACTGGGAGATGAGAGCCTGTCAGGCTTGGAGATTAATGGAGGCAAGACGAGCCTGGATTGTTCCTGCCAAAAGCAACTCTGATTACTTTATAATTCAACATGTGTTACCAGCTCCTATTATTAGAAAGCCAAACTTCCTCCACTGTGGGAAGAGGCTGAGCTGGAGCTTTGGAGCCTTGTGTAAGTTAATTACAGTACACATGTTAAAAGCAGCATCTGTCTTAGTCAATCTCGGGGATTGTTGCGGTGCTTTATTTTTAGTTATCATCGAGGTGAAGGATGACACTAACACAAGTGGAGCACTTCTCACAGCTCTTGCTCAACTCTCTGCTCTCCCAAGCCAGCTCTGCCAGATCTGGTGGCTCTTCTGCCTTGGAACTGGGCCAGGTGAAGCCCTTGATGGACTTGAAGTGGAAAAAAGTAAAGTCTGTGAGTCTGTGTCGCAGAATCATAGAATCATAGAATCACAGAAGCACAGAAGCACAGAATCACAGAATCACAGAATCATAGAATCATAGAATCACAGAATCATAGAATTATAGAATCACAGAAGCACAGAATCACAGAAGCACAGAATCACAGAAGCACAGAATCATAGAATCATAGAATCATAGAACCACAGAAGCACAGAATCATAGAATCACATAATCATATAATCATAGAATCACAGAAGCACAGAATCACAGAAACACAGAATCATAGAATCACAGAATCATAGAATCACAGAAGCACAGAATCACAGAATCACAGAAGCACAGAATCATAGAATCACAGAAGCACAGAATCATAGAATCATAGAATCACAGAAGCACAGAATCATAGAAGCACAGAATCATAGAATCACAGAATCATAGCATCACGGAACTTTAGGGGTTGGAAGTGACCTCCAGAGATCATCAAGCCCAACTTTCTTGCTGAGGCAGGATCATGCTGCTTTGACTACAGAGTTACAACAAAGATACTGAGACCTGGCTATTAAAATCAGCTGTGAAACCCCCAGGGTTAGGAGATCTTTGGGGCACACCAAGTGGCCAAAAGTTTTTGGGACTATTGACAAGGTCTTGCAATGACAGGACAAGGGGCAATGGGTTTGAACTGGCAGAGGTTGCCCAGGGAGGTTGTGGTTGCTCCCTCCGTGGAGGTGCTCAAGGCCAGGTTGGATGAGGCTGATGATCTTGGAGGTCTCTTCCAGCTGAAACAATTCTGAGGGTGGTGAGACACTGGCACAGGTTGCCCAGGGAGGTTGTGCTCCACAGCCTCCCTGAAGGAGTTCAGGATGAAGTTGGATGAGGCCTTGAGCAACCTGTTTCAGTGGGAGGTGTCCCTGCCTATGGCAGGAGGGTTGGAACTGGCTGAGCTTTGAGGTTCATTCCAACCTAAACCATTGGATGGATGGAAGCTGCAGCACAGGAGGTTCCAGCTCAACACAAGGGGCAATTTCTTGACTGGAAGTGTCCCAGAGCCCTGGCACAGGCTTCCCAGAGAGGTTGTGGAGTCTCCTTCCCTGGAGCCTTTCCAGGCCTGTCTGGATGTGTTCCTGTGTGCCCTGATCTAGATTGGTCCTGCTCTGGCAGAGGGATTGAACTGGATGAGCTCTTTGGGTCCCCTCCCACCCCTGACATCCTGTGAGCCTGTGATCTTGTGATTCTATGACACAGAGCTGGTCAGCCTCTGTAGATTCCCTTTTGATCTGGTAGACACATACCAGATCTGCTGCCCAAGGTGTCTGGGTACACATCTGTCACACATAGCCCACATCTGGCATCTCTACTGAAACCTCACCCAGAAGATGTGTTGCTGGCAGTCAGGTTCTTAGAATCACAAGCCCAGAAAGCCAAGACAGCTGAGAAGTGTTCTTAGGAGGGTAACCACAGGCCCTTGGGATATCAGTGCTTTTGATTTGATGAGGACCTGTTAATGTTCTACCCATTCTCCATCACCACCTAACTAGGTTTCCTAACCACAAACCAGGTCCAGGAGGAGCATCCCTGGAGACAGTCATTACTATCAGGCTGCTGCTCCATCAAGCTGCTCATTAATTGGGCTGCCCAAGCCCTGCTGGTCTGCCTGGCTGCAGCTCTAAAGCCCAGAGGGAAGGTTTTTTTACTCTGCTAAGACTATTTCATTTCTTGTTTCCCTCTTCATTTTAGTTAGGGAAGGCATCAGATTATTTCACTTGTGCTGTGATTAGAAAGCAAACCCCATTAGAAGAAAGATCTGGGATGTGTCCAGAGCAGGGCCAGGAAGGTGCTCAGGGGGCTGGAGCTGCTCTGCTGTGGGGACAGGCTGAGAGAGTTGGGGTTGTGCAGTCTGGAGAGGACAAGCCTCCAGGAAAACCTTACTGTGGCCTTCCAATATCTGAAGGGGGCTATAAAAAAGTTGGGGAGGGAATTTTGAGGGTGTTAGGCAGTGATAGGACTGGGGGGAATGGAACAAAGCTATTAAATTAGATGTTAGGAAGAAGTTCTTCACCATGAGACACTGGTACAGGTTGCCCAGGGAGGTGATGGAAGCCTCATCACTGCAGGTCTTTAAGGCCAGGCTGGATGTGGCTCTAGGCAACCTATTCTAGTGTGAGGTGTCCCTCCCCATGGCAGAGGGGTTGGAACTGACTGATCCTTGAGGTCCCTTCCAGCCCTGCCAGTTCTGTGATTCTGTGTTTCCTGCAGCCTGCCTCTCATGAGGAATGGTCTCAGTGCCAGGCTCCCAGCTCCACCAGCACTGTGGCACCCGAGAACACTCCAAGGTGCCATGCATGCTACCTGCACACCTGCTGTGTGACTGCAGCACCACAGCAGCCTGTTGGCCCTGAGGCAGGAGGGATGAGCTGCTGCCATGCTCTGAGCTTTTAGCCAAGGCCAGCTCTCAAGACCTCTCAGTTATTCACGAGAAGCTTTCCACATTGGCAAAGCAAACTCATCTGGCATTGCTTTTGTTGGCTGTGTGAGTGTCACCCTGGCACTCCAGGAACTGAAATAACTCTGGGCAGCAGAAGTGAACACAAGAAAAAGAGCAGGGTGCTGTTATTTGTTAAATCAAAGCCCTCAGTCACCAGGCCAGAAATACTTGCACCAGGAGGGAGCTCAGAATAGAATCATAGAATCATAGAATGGTAGGCTTGGAAGGAACCTCAAAGCTCATCCAGTTCCAACCTGGTCCTGAACATCTCCAGGAAGGTTGTGGACTACAGAAGCACAGAATCTGATCTTTGGTCACATTCTGTGCTTCTGTGTTCCATAACCTCCCTGGACAACTTGTGCCAGTGTCTCACCACCCTCACTGCAAACAACTTCCTCCTAACATCCAGTCTAAATCTCCCCTCTGCCACTTCAAACCCATTGCCCCTTGTCCTGGCATTACAAGACCTTGTCAATAGTCCCTCCCCAGCCTTCCTGGAGCCCCCTTCAGATCCTGGAAGGCTGTTCTAAGGTCCTGGCAGCCTTCTCTTCTCCAGGCTGCAGAACCCCAACTCTCTCAGCCTGTCCTCACAGCGGAGCTGCTGTAGCCCTCTCAGCATCTTGGTGGCCTCCTCTGGACCCACTCCAACACTTCCATGTCCTTCCTGTGCTGGGGGCTCCAGAACTGCACACAGGACTGCAGGAGGGGTCTGAGGAGAGCAGAGCAAAGGGGCAGAATCCCCTCCCTTGCCCTGCTGCCCACACTGCTCTTGCTGCAGCCCAGCACACAGTTGCTGTCTGGGCTGCACTCACACTGCAACCTCATCTTGAGCTTTTCATCACCCCAGGCCCCCAAGGCCTGTTCCTCAGGGCTGCTCTCAGCCATTCCCCACCCAGAGCAGGAGAACAAAAGGGGCATACAGTCATGCAATAGTTTGGCTTTGTCCATGAACTGGGCACAACTACCAAGTGCCTCTCACATCTCCAGGTCCCCATGCAAGGACTGAAGCAAAAGTAGTGCCATACTGCATGGTTATGGCACTCTCTGGCATACATGGACTCTCTTTTCACCTCCTTCCAGCTGGAACTCAATATGGACTTCTGGTTCATGTCTGATGGGCCATGCCTTTTGCCACTGGTACACCTGAGGGGACCATAAGGAGCAATGGATACAAACTGGAACAGAGAAGGTTTCAGCTCAACACGAGGAGAAACTTCTTGACAGTGAGGCTGACAGAGCCTTGGAGCAGGCTGCCCAGAAAGGTTTTGTAATCTTCTTCTCTGGAGACTTTCCAAACCCAGTTGGATCCATTCCTGTGTGCACTACCCTGGGTGATGCTGCTTGGCAGGGAGATTGGACTGGATGAGCTCTGGAGGTCCCTTCCAACCTCTAAGGTTCTGTGATTCCTGACCATAGTCTCCAGGTTGCTCTGCAGAGATGAGAGGTTTGAACATACAGGTCAGGACTTAAGAGATGCTCTTTGGATATTTGTGGCTCAGCTCTTGAATATTTTTTGAGTCCAACACTCTGAAGTACTTTGAGGAGTAATCATTAAATACTCTGAGGAGACAAAATGCAGACAATTCAGGTTGGTTGGGAGGGGAACCAATGTCCCTTGGGACACCAGCAAGATGAGCAGCAACAGCCCTGTCCACTTTGGTCCTTCTATTTAAAGTGGCTCTGGACCCCACACAAAGGATCAGTACCAACGGAGCAGCTGGAGCAGAGCGATCTTCATGGGCAATTGGAGCCCTTGCGCCCAACTCCTACTGACTGCTGAGGGAATGTGTTTATTAGAGGACAATTAATGGGGGTGTGATTAGAGAGGACTATTAGTCAGTGGAAGATACCTTCAAAAGGTCACAGTTGCTCTGTGTTTACTCCCAGGAGGTCTGTGGAGCCACTCTGGTATGAGGGATGGAGATCAGCATGCCCTTGGTGGAACATCCCCCGCAGGCTCCTCTAGCTGCTTCTCCTTACCCACCTCTGTCTTTCTCTCCATCCTCACACCGACAGTGAGGGGTAGCTCTGTTTTTTTGCCATGGCTCAGCCCTTCTGTGGTGAGTGTCCACAGTGCCCAGAGCTGGTGGCAGTGCTATAGGCGCCCAGCATGCCAACCACGCAGGGCGGGCAGGCAGCTGCTGCTGGCAGGGTGCAGGGGAATTAGGCTTGACTTTACTGTTCCTGGGAGGCAGGAGGAGTGACTGACATGGTGAAAATGCCTCTGCTCAGGGTGAGTCTTTGTAGTGCTGCAGCCCAGGGATCAAATGTTCAAGCACAGAGCCCGAGGGAGCCTTCTCCCATCTGACACCAGCTGGAGCCGTTGGCAGACTCCTCACCTGGGGCTGGTTGCTTGCCCTCCTCCTCCTCTCCACACCGCAGGAAGGGACCCCAGGGGTGAAAGCAGATGAAAGGTTGATTCTAGCTGGGTAGCAAATAATTTCCAAGCCCATCCAAGAGACTTTCAACTCTCTTTTCTCCTTTCATGTCTCCTCTTTGTTTGCTGAGCACTCTAATGCCAGCTCCAAATAGGCATCGCTGCTCGTCAGGGATGAACAAATAGGGGAAGAATAATAATATCCAAAGGTTTTACAGGAGAGGTTAAAAAGGGAGCCAGGCTACAGAGACTGCTCAAGAGTGGTTTGCTTGACTGATGGTACAAAGGCAAAAGGCAAGAAAAACCCTGGGAAAAACGCCTGGGAGCAGGGATTGCTTTCTCACAAAGCCTTGCAATTAGGTATGAAAAGAGTCCTTCCGAGCTTCTAAGGTGCATTAAAGATATTATGAAATAATTTAAGCTACTTGGAATGCCTTGAGATCCACACCATCCCCCTACCTCCACATCTCTTGAGGTCCTCATGTAGAGGCAACTTAACAGGTCTTAGCAACCCTCAGACCATATGGATGGTCCTGGCTCCCTGCTGCCCACTACGAACTGTCTGCAGTGCACACTGGCATGGCTAGACTGCACAGGAAAGGTAAGAAAAAGAGCTTTGTGTGTTAGCAGCATTCTGGAATCACAGAGTTGTTTTGGTTGGAAAAGTCCTCCAAGATCATTGTGGCCAAACTGGCTGCTGGTGGCTTGGATGAGCACAGTTCTGCTGGGCAAAAGGGGCCCAAAGGGTGGTGGTCAGCAGAGCTAAAGCCAGCTGGCAGCCAGGCACAAGTGGTGTTCCTCAGGGCTCAGTGTTGGGACCACTTCTGTTTAACATCTGCATTGATGCCCTTGATGCAGGCACAGAGTGTGTCAGCAGTGAGTTTGCAGATGGCACCAAGCTGGGTGGCAATATTGGTCTGCAGGAGGGTAGGGAGGCTCTACAGAGGCACTTGGGTAGATTGGATCCATGGCTAATGCTAATGCGATGAGGTCCAACAAGGCCAAGTGCCAGGTCCTGCACTTGGGCCACAATAACACCAAGCAACACTCCAGGCTTGGGGCAGTGTGGCTGGAAAGCTGCTGGCAGTAACCTGGGGGTTATAATTGACAAATGACTGAATAGGAGCCAGCAGTGCCCAGGTGGGCAAGAAAGCCAATGGCATCCTGGCTGGCATTAGAAATGCTGTGCCCAGCAGGAACAGGGAGGGGATTCTCCCCTTGGACTAGGCACTGGGGAGGCCACAGCTCAGGAGTTGTGTCCAGTTTGGGGCACCTCAATACAAGAGAGATGTGGAGGTGCTGGAAGCAGTGCAGAGGAGGGCAAGGAAGCTGGGGGAGGGCTGGAGAATAGATCTGATGAGGAGAAACTGAGGGAGCTGGGGATGGGCAGTGTGAGGAAGAGGAGGAGGCTGAGGGCAGAGCTCATTGCTGTCTGCAGCTACCTGAAAGGAGGTTGTGGAGAGGTTGCTGCTGGGCTCTGCTCACAGGTAATTAGTGACAGAACAACAAGGAATGGCCTCAAGCTGCCACTGGGTAGGTTTAGACTGGACATTAGGAAACATTTTTGCCAGCAACAGTGGTCAGGAACTGGAATGAGCTGCTCAGGGAGAGGGTTGACTCACCAACCAATGAGCTGCTCAGGGAGGTGTTTAAAAGTCATCCGGATGTGGTGCTTGGGGGTATGGTTTAGGGTGCACCTTGCAGAGCAGGGATATTGCACTCGGTGATCCTAAAGGGCTTTTCCCACCTGAATGTTTCTGTAATTCTGTGATCCAGTCCAGCTGTCAGCGCAACACCACCATGGCCATCAAACCACGTCCCAGAATGCCATCATCCCCGCCAGCACTGCCTCCTGACCCTAGGAGGCCTCATAGCTGCTGCCTCTTGCAGCCACTGGTGACTCTGCACACACACCACAGGGAGCACCAAAGCATGTATGCTGGTCAGCATCTTCTGTGCTTCTCCAGAGGTCTTCTGTGCAGACCGAGCATTGCTGAATGCAGAAATTACAAGGCTGGATCAACTCATTCTTAAATCCATTGAGCAGCTGACTGATATTACTTCCTATTAATCTTCCCCATATTGACTCTGCTGCTGGGAGGCAGCAGGCAGAGTTTCTGAAGCAAGTGTTGTGTGTGCCTGGGGAGCTAAAAAAGACATCCAGCAGCTTGGAAACCCACAGCAGTGCCAGTGCTGAACATGAGGTATTTATTACAATAAGGCTTTCCTTTCCCTTCCCCCTTCCCACAGACACCCTCTGGCCATGCCTGCCCAGAGAGGCAGAGGCTGGACCAGAGCATCTCCATCAGTGCTGCATGCTCCGAGGTGTGTGTGAGCGGCTGCAGGCAGCCATGCAGGAGCCCTGTCCCCATGGCTGTCCTCAGAGCTGGCACCTGTAAGGCTGGGCACAGAATCACAGAGTTTTTTTGGAATGGGAGAGACCTTTGAGATCATCAAGCCCAACCATTAACCCAGCACTGCCAGGTCACCACTAAAGCGTGGCCCTCAGCACCACCTCTACACAGAGAGAGTGATTGGCATTGGAATGGGCTGCCCGGGGAGGTGGTGGAGTTGGCATCCCTGAAGGTGTTCAAGACAAGACTGGGTGGGGGACTTAGTGCCATGGTCTGGTTGATTGGATAGGGCTGGGTGACAGGTTGGGCCAGGTGAGCTTGGAGGTTTCTTCCAACCTGATTCGTTCTATGATACACAGCTTTGAAACCCCTTCAGGTATGGGGACTCCACTACTGCCCTGGTCGCTCTAGGACAGCCTGGTGGCACCTCCCTGGGCAGCCTGTT
>VWYK01041763.1:0-19523 GCA_013399775.1 Semnornis frantzii | reverse complement strand
GGGGAAAGGGGGAAACAACGACAACAAAGGACATCTAAAGAAAAAGAAGGTATAAGAAAAGTATTATACATGAATTGTTTGCTGTATGAAATACTATCAATGCCTCCCAGGTCAAAATGAAAGAAAGAACAAAGGTCCACATGACACTGTCCATATACACTGGCAGCCTCTGGCATTGGTCTAGACACACCTTCTTTCAGCCTCTTGAAATCAGTCTGCATCAGGGAGCATCTGCTTCTGGACACAGTGATGTCAGTTTATGCTATGATCTGCTCTTCTCCTCACACTCTTGGCTTTGTGCCTGTTCATGTCTAACTAAACAAGTATAAGGATTGGATCTTTGGCCTGCAGCATCTGTGCTGATGAGAACTTCAGCCATTAGTCGCAGTATTCCTCCTCTCCCAGGAAAAGGCCAGACTGTGTTTGCTATGCACTGGCCTATGCTGAGGAAACTGCAGAGCTTTGTCTTCATAAGAAATGGAGGTGTGGATGGTACCAAGCATGAATGTGAGAGGCAGAACAGCTATCCTACATTCCTTAGCATAGAAAAGCAGACACGTTAAAAATCAACTTAGAGGACTTTCTAGAGGCAGAATTCCCCCTGGACTTTTTTTCCCCACACAGCCTTAGTATCTTAAAAGAGATTATTATAGTAAAGCAATATCGCAACAGTAACTTTAGAAAAAGGACTGACAGGTCGCTAATGAAACATCATCTCCCTTCTGCCTGTGTGCTCTGCAGTTTGGTCTTCTTTACAATTGTCCACAGAGAACAGATTATGAAGGGGTAAAAGAGGTAAACAGATACATCTGGCAGTAGTTTGTGCTACATGTCAATGAGAACTCCAGAAGAGTACAATGTGCACATAACTAATGTATGTTTCTAGGCTTCATTGGATAACACAGTTTTCACTTGGTTGGGGCAGCAATGGATAGATTTGCTACAAAGTTGCTCATGTAAGCAGTGTATAGCAGGAGAATGTAATCAACACGCTGCGTAAGAAGAATTCATACACACGCATCGGTGCCTCTTAGGAATTCATCTATCATGTCTGAAAGCTCTATTTCTGTTATGGTCCACTAGGCTATAATTACAACTATTTCCTAGAATGGTTCTGAAAATTATTATTGCTCATTATTTTGGTCTTACTAGTAGGAAAGGGTTTACAATGTATCAGAACAAACTGGCAGAAAGCAGTTGTTTCTGCTTCTAAGCTGGCAACAATGTTATCAAAATAAATGTATTAGAAGCACACAGCTTGCTTTATGTAGTTACTATAAATACAGTGTTTACCAGACTGGTAGTGGACTGATCTGCTTTTGTTCTAAAATTAGCTAGATAGCCTGGCAAATGCAGGAAAAAAAAAAAAAATCACTCAGTACACAAAAAAAAAATATCTTTTTGTCTACAGATGAAGATTCTCCTCAATATCTGTCTGGTCTATGATATGTGGCTCTGTCAGAAAAGCTATCAGAGTGAATCTTCACCATGACACTACTTAACAGAGAGAAGGAAAATGAAGGTAAGTATGGCATTATTCACAAACTAATATTCAAGCAGCAGAAGTATCCATGCAATGCATTTCTTATTCTGCTCTAAAATCACAGTGAGTTTTGCTAATGGTTCAAGTGGCGCTGTTTTCTCTTGAAGCACTCAGCACCATGAAGGATACGGTCCTTTCAGTTCTGCGTGCAAAATTCAGTATCAGCTATTTATGCAACAGAAACAGCATGAATGCCATGAATAATGAAATATTTTATGCTGAATCATTCATAACTTCTCTGAAAGCTTCTTGCTGCATTCTGCTAATCATCATGTGGAGAGATCCAGCTCTTTCTTTCCATTCTCACAGTGCACCCCTGCCAAGAGCACTCAGTATTTCACTAACTGTCCTAAGTCCTTCCCAATGCTCAACATGTTCAACGTTAACAACCTGTGCCTCTAGCAGATTGGGGCATGGAAGAAGAGTTCAGCTTTTGAGCAGTATTTGCTGGATGCTGACAAGCAACCCATAGGTGAACAAGTTGATACCACAGTTGGATCTAAATTCTCAAGCCACCTTATGCTTTCTATACAAACAACGTTTGTCCATTATTTTAATTGTAAACATTATTTAAAATCAGCTTTCAGTCTGCAAATGGCAAATAGGATTTCTAGAAAGATATCTGAAAGTATTTGAACAGGCTAGAAACCTATCATGAGGCTTGCACTCTACAGAAGAATTTGCTCCCAGCATGCCAAAACACAGCACTGCTAGTATAAAAAGTGACACGTGATAGAAAATAGCAGCATTTTGCCATCCTGGGGCAGTCATTACAAATTATGCATTTCAGCTGAATGTACATTTTATATCAGTTTACTACAGCCACTTTAATAATTCCAGAGTTATACATTCTAAATACATACTGTAAAAAGTAGGCACTGCTTTTTTGTCTCTTTTGTATATATAAATACATCGGATTTGGCTTTTTGGGTTCTGTGTTACAGATTGTATTTAGCATATGAAAAGGTTTTAAATATGTATTATATAATACTGAATATGTGTATGAAAACATGAACTTCTTCCGTCTTTCATTTGTTAAGTATGTGAATGTGTGTTTTTTCTCGCACCACACTGCAGCAAGACCCTTTGTAACTTAAAGCTAAACCTAATAACATCATTCACTGCAGCAGCAAGACACTTTACCCTGGAGTCAGATACAATGATGGCATAATGCAGTGGTTTCTAAATCCCAAACCAGTTGTTACTGGTATATGAATTCAAATTCACTGTCTTTGCATCTGTGTGAGATGCACAAAAGCTTGTGACACAGATTCAGTATAAGATTTATTATTTTGAATGTATAATTCAGGGACACAGCTTCCGCATGGTTTCAGCCACAAAGAGGGCAAAAGTAATTCAGGCAGTTTCCTACTATAATAGAGAAAGGTGTAATCACAGGCCCAGCAGGTATTTTCCACCAGCTGGAATGGGATCTGCTCATTAATTTTGGGCTGAGGGAACAACCAAAAGCTGCCTTTTTTTCCTTCTGACAGATGTTCATACTAATTCCTTTATCTGCTATAAATAGACACAGCTGGGCATGAATCCCCTAAGCAAACTGCAGCAAGAAACACAGTACCTATTCAAGTATTGCTGGGTATATTATGTTGTAATTTTCAGTTGAATAAGGGCAGCCACAAAACTGCTGCCATGCAAGAAGCTAACACTCTCCTGTTCTAGAGTATTTGAGAATATTAACTCAATAAATGAAAGTCAGCTTTAAAGTAATTTCTCAAGACTAAATAAAGAATACTGCAGAAGTGACTTAAGACTTATGAGAAAGGTTTTTCCACTACAGTAGGTTCCTTTGATGGAGCCCAAAATCTATTTCTGCATAATTCACTTATTTGCAAGGCAGAGTCGGCAGATACAACAGTTGATAGGCTTGCTTTTAATTCAGACTAAGGCAGATCTCTGAAACTCTCAACCTAATCCCTGCCCTCTGTACTACGTCATCATGGTAATTTGTTTCCAGGGTTACAGTATTTATTTACTCAAAGCAAAGCCAATGTGAGCAATTGCCCTGAATTTGAGCATGAAAAATATATCCTTGGTGTAATTCCATTATCTGAGTGGTCTTGCACCAGGGATGAATGCAGTCTATTATGTTTTGGCACAACACTATCAATGAGGACAGTATCTGCCGAAGCCTTATTACCTTCATTTGTAGAATGACACTGAAACCACTGTGCTTGTAATCAACTATTTCTTTGTGTGCATCTGACTTTAAATGTACTGGCAGCTGCTGCACTGTAGCATAAATTGCCCAAATATTCCAAAATTCAAGGACTTCTCACAGAAAATAAAAGGATGATCCTGGTCAGGGATATAATGAATTCTTTACAGAGGAGATGCAATCATGCATTGAATGTGAATCATAATCCATTGGGGTTTTTTTGTAGCCAAGTAAGGGATAATCAATCTGTACAGTTACAGTTGCATCGATCAATCATGTATCTGCAGCAGCTCTTATCAAAAAAGTCAGCAGAAGTCATGAAAAGATCACTGCCAGTCAAGGCTGATTTATTAAGATGAGAAATTGCCTGATGTAAACAAAAACTTCCCAAGCTAACCCAAACTAGGAATACTTCAGAAAAATTGAAAGGCTGTACAGAGCTTATGCAGATAAAGCTCTTCTTCTGTAGCTCTGCTTGTTTAACTAGAAAGGCTACTAACAGTTTGTAAAAGGCAGGAGATGTGTGTGAGAAAACAAAACAACAACCAACCCCAGGCTACTGCAAAATTCCTCTTCAGGAAATTACAGCAGTTTTACAAAAGCTGCACACCCACATATCCTAAAAAGGGATCCAGGAAAGAGTGCTTAAAAGACTGTTCCTGTGCCAAGATCTAACACTTTCCATAGGTGGAAAGAGTTTTACCTGGTCGAAGACCATATGCTTAGATCACATCTACTCCAGCTATTTACAAATGACAGATTAAAAGGCGCTGGAAGTGATAGATTCTTTTTGGGAAATACAGGTATCTGATCCATTTTTATGTAATTCAGCAAAATACTAATGTTTCCCTGACATAAAGCCATTGAAATTAAGTGTACTTCACAGGTATGAAAATGGAATGATCCTTTAAATACGTATCTGACAAATAATCTTTCCTTTGTTAGATGGAAATACTAAATCAGCATAGAATTTAACATTGCCATAATGAAGAATCAATCACTCCAAAGCACGACTGTAACATTTTGAATGAACCAGTCTGAAATAGGAATCATAAGAGCAAGGAGGATGAGAATACAATTATCACTATTGGTAGACTAAAAACACACCATGAAAATACTGTTGCATAAAGTATGTACTCTCACCCAGATAGGAAACTCCTTCTTCTGGCGTGATTGTTCCATATTTAACCATCATCTTCACAAAATCAATCAGGGTTTTCATGATAGTTATCAAGGTCTCTTTCTCTTTTGCCTCCGTTTCTGTGTGAGGAAATAATGCAAAACTAGTCAAAGACTTGCAGCATCTTGGAAAAACTCAGTTCTGTGAGCTCTGCACAAACTTCATGGACAAAAAATAACCTGCTCACTAAAAAGAAAATGCTGTCCTGGATTAGAAAGACAACTCCTATATATGTTTCCCTTTAAACTGGTGAATATACTTAAAAACTTCATAGTTTGGTTCTTCTTTAAAGTGTTTTGTCTTCAAGGCCTATGTTATGGAGGTCACATGGTATTAATTTCATTTTACAGATAAGAACGCTAAACAAGCTGAGATGAATTGCTGGTCAGAGGGCAGATATAGGCATTTTTTTCTACAATTTCCGTCTTTTTCTCTTATTTGTCTATGAACTACTAAGTAGATCAGTCTGGGCTTGTATGAGGAAGATAGCTCAGAGATAATTTCTCCTGTAAGATACACAGATTCAATGACAGAAACAAAGTCTCTCAAATGAGACTGTTACCATGCACAAGACCATGACTCAGGTACTGCGAAAACATAATATGACATGGTTGGGAGGATCATGACTCAGAATAATGATATGAACATTCATCTTTCACATACAAAAATTCATCTTTCTTGCCCGTACATATCTCTGACTATCTCCAATGCTTCTTAGCCTTCTTTTTCTGCTGTGTTTCTCTGCTGAACAGTATTACTGCTATTTCCACATTAGCATCCCCATCACAGTTACTGGCTCTTCCCGCACCCCAGGCTGTCGCTGAAGGACCCAACAGAGACAGAGGCACTGTCAGACAAGAATGGTCAGAAACACACTCCTGGCCTTGGCAGAGGGCCAGGCCCTTCAGAAAGCTGCTGAACAGGTTTTATGTTGTTGCCTGCAATTTACCACACATCTGCAGTATGCAACTGCATCCCCTTTCCTCCAGCTTGATACAAGCCGGCAGGTAACAGTATAAAGAAGGCAGAGTCGAGCAGCCAGTGGGACTTGGCTCTATTTGCATGATAACCTGTCAAACCCAACATGCCTTTCTGCTTTGTGAGTAGAAAGAGAAGAAGAACTAGCACGCAAAACTACCATGGGAGAACAAAAAGAACAGGAAGAAAAATATGAAGTTTGTAGATCGGACTTGAGCAAAATAAGCCTTTATTTTTTTCATTCCAGCTCTCCATTCAGACGTTCACGAGAACAGTCTGAAGCTAGGCTAAGGCTCCCACGGGACAAGGAATCTATAGAATAAATTGTTGCTGATTGTGCTGGAGAGAACAGAGGATATGCTGGCTGCAGAGAGTGAGAGTGGGTGTACAGTAGACCATGCTGACAATGGGACTGTGGTGAGATGCCACAATCCTGCCTGCGATAACTGAAAGGTGATGATGTCTAGCACCGGAATAGGAAGAGACATGCAGAGCTTCCATTGCAGTAAACAACAAACTTGTGGTTTCTGAGATGTCTGGGATACTCAGACTCATTTACTGGTACTGTTCTACTGTGGTTTACTTGTATCTCTGTTGGCTCAGGAGACACGGATGTTACTGGAAAGATCTCTGGAGAAAACGATTTCCCAGTTTTTCATCATGCCCTTATGGGAATGACAAGAATTCAGGTCTCCTGAAGTGGAAGTTCAGGAGTCCTAAAGGGAGATGGAAAGGGCTACACAGGTCACACAGTTTGCAGTTCTGAGTGCTGTTCGTCTTAATGTTTTGTCACACTCACTAATCAAGTTGGTTTATGCTATGCATCTTAACATTGTGAACATTTAAAGAACACGGTTTCTTTCAACTGTGGGGAAGGAAAGGGAAAGAGGTAGGAGAAATAATTCTAATTTTCTATTTTTTTCCCCCCTAGATACTGCTCTAAAAACATAAGCTCACCTGAGTTAAGACTTTTTAATAGTGCATAAAAGTTTGGAAAATACTGGAGGTCTTCAAAATTAGCTTCAGAAGGCAGCTCATTTCTTCTTTCCAAAATATTAGATGATGACCATGTATTATCCAGTGTATCATCAAGTTCTCCATTAATGAAACTATCTTGATCAGCTTTGCTTGGTGTCTCCACAAAAGATGTAAAAAAAAATAACATCTATAAGCACACTGCTTTTGGTGACAGCATAGCAATAAATAGCATCATAACCTTATGTCAACGTTATCCTAATTATGAAGTGAAAGTTATACTATTTTCTCAGTTATTTCAATTTGGCATCTGACTTAAACCTCAAAGTAACTCATGATTTGTTTTTACATCTGATGGAATTTCTTTAAGAACAGCTTTAGATTCCAGATTGAACTAATCATTCCCTAAAGTAAAGTAACGTATTGGTCTACTTGTACCATTTGGCAAGTCAAAATGATTAGCTAAGAAATTACCATTCTTTCCTGATGCTTTTCCTTTGTATCACTGTCTGCTCTGCTTGGAGGGTAATCAAAATCTTCAGACTCCTTCTCACGATCCTTTGCTTCATTTGCAATTAGCTGCTGTAAAACCTCTGCCACTTCATCTTCCAGGGTATAAGCCTGACTCTCTGTGATCTGTTAAAACATTTGTGCAGAGTACTTCTATTACATTTTTCCTACATTAAGTGTCGATATGAAACCTAAGGTTTGTAAATAGGTTGCTTCAAATAGGTTTGCTTCAAAGCTGACCAGAGCCAAATTAGGTGGAATACCTTCACCAAAGTGGGTGTGCATACACACACATATATACATACATCTATACAAGTTTGTATTTATATAAATGTGTATAGACACATATACAAAACCAACATAAAGCACTTAAAAAACATCTCTCCACACATAGAGCCTCCAACGGGAAAACAAACCCATGTAGGGTTTAACACAATGGAGTCCAGCTTTAAAGTTAGAGCTGTAAGTGCAGTATGCCTGTATGTGTATATATAGGTGTGTGTGCTTATATACATGTTGATATTTTGCCACATACCTCTGTACAACTGAAGAAACACAACAGAATATGGTAATACAGAAGGGGAAAAGGCAAACAGCTTTCTATGGCATCATCAAAATGTTTTCTTTTCAGTTCCTAACAGCTGTCACTTGAATGAGACTCTACTATGCAGCCATCCCACAGCTTCGTTTGTAGTCAGAGGGACTCTCCATGCAACAGCTAACTGCAACATCTAATGCAGAAACGATAAGCTCAGTATTCTAAAATGTAAGAATCCCATATTGCAATGGCCATAAAACCACTGGGACATCCAGTGATCAGAGACAAAGCCAACCTTCTTTAAAACTCAGTAGCAATGAGAAATGTATTCTCAATTAACCAGGGTCATTGTATGTCTGCCGATGACAATAAGTAGGTGGACAGGAATGAGATCAGACCGTTCCTCATAAACATTCAAAAGAATCTGATAACACAAAAGAACTCAGTAAGAATCAGAAGAAAAATTAAAGGAAAAATGAGGGCAGACACGGGAGGAGTATAATCAGAAACACTGTATTTTGGCCTATTTTGTTGCAATGCCATCATAGGAACAGCAATGTTACTGTAGAACTAAACCAACATGCCCAAAGGAGCCAAGAAGCTTCCCTAAAACCTGAATCACGTTCATTTTCAGTCAAGTTAGTATTATTAGCCAGACACAGTGTTCATCCAAATTGTTTTTCTAGAAAGCAATAAACTAAGGCAATAAAGAGCTGAAAGAAGTATTAACAAGATACTTACTAGCCCCAGATTTAGAAGTTTTGAAACGATCTTGTCAAACACTCCTCTATCATTTTCCTCATAAATTCTTGCAGCAATTTTTTGTACAATGTCTTCAGCAGTCAAAGGAGTGCCATCTAACTGATGGAGGCCATCTGGATCATCTAAAAGGATTACAGTTTAACTGTGCTGACTGTCCTAACTCATTTGGATTAGGCATCATGTAAAAAAATATCTGCCCATATCTTCTTCTCTTCAGAACAAAGCACTTCTGCACTTTTTAGATACATTAGGAAAAATGTTGGAATCCATTACATTGGTCCCAGTGAAAAGTTCTTTGGGTACATTTTCCATATCTGAAAAATGACATTCCAACTGGTTCTTTTGAAAGAACAGAGATGAGTATCAGGAGCATACTATCCTGTTCACATAGAAAAATAGCAAGACAGGGAACACTGCTGCATAACTACTTCTCTGCGTCTTCATGGTATCTGCTTTCCTTGTATGGTCATTTAGGTCAAAATAGATCATGACAAACAGCATACTAGCTACTTGCTCAGATTTCAGCTAATGAAGTTTTAATTAGAAAATCATTGCTTATGGCAAATACTTATCATGACTGATGAGAAAGTGAATATGGTGAGCAAGCTTTGGTCTGTGATCAGCTTACTTTATTACAATTAAAAATATCTCAAGCTAAACACTGCTCGACTTAGAGGTCTCACAAACTACAAGTCAATTAACTACTTCTGTTGTAAAGGCAAGTATTCTTTGGCCATTGACAACTTCTTCTAGCTTTGTAATGAGGAGATTCATCTAACATTGCTCAGAAAATCTGGGAAAATACATGCGATTTAGCTCTCTATAAGAATGCTTCTTCCTTTCAAACCAGAGTAAATGTATTTTAATTTAAAATAATATTCCATTTTTCTTACATCAGATCCAAATTGGTAAAAACCGTAATGCAGATAAGACAGTTGGGATTTTCCTCCACAGAACAAGACTGTGAAAATCAAGACCAATTCTAATCTATTGTTTTTCAGAACCTAATTGTAATACAACAAGATTTCACAACTGGAAACTATACTCCAGTAACAAATAGAGCTCATGTTTAATGGTGAATACAACATTCATGATTGCAATCAGTCTGCAGGTGAAGTCTAACCAAAAAGTCACTGAAAGATGATTATAGAATACCTTGGAATTTATAATCCAGCCCACTTTTAGTGGAGTCATAGTCATCCACAAGCCTGCGGTTCTTGGTGGAGTCTGCATCATCAATGGCCAGCTGCTGTTCATACAAAGAGCTTCTAATCGACTCCCTCTCCTTTTCATTTCTCTCTCTTTCTGCTACTGATTTTAGAAGGTTCAGGTCATCAATAAAGGAATAATTCCTGAACTCTGGATTATTTTCTGGAAAATACATCCATGACAAAATCTTATACATCTTTGAATACCATTATGAATATTGCTATAAAACCAGGAAAGGTATTTTACCTGCAGAAGCTAGTTTCCTATTCTTGTCTGCCTCAGCTTCAGCAATCTGGTGTACAAAATAAATCAATCAATCAGAGAAAATACAGAAAGAATAAACATACTAAGATGAATGATCTCTTAATTCATCAATATCAGCAGAAGCCTTAATGCCTGGTCTTCTCTCTTAGTAAGAAGTTTGCCTTAATAAGTAGAACATATTTTGTGCTTGGTAATTTTATCAGTGCCACCGAATCCTCTAATCAGAATCAGACACTATGACTAGCTGTGATAGCCAGATATGTTTGCTTCCTTCAGTCCCAGCTCCTGCTCTATTCTCACAGGATGTCAATATAAAGGGGTGACACACCTGAGAGCTGTTGGAGCTAATGACCTGCTTCTGGAATGCTGGACAGCAAAACTCTACATACCAGTTCTCTAAAATTATTGGAAGTCTATTTTGTTCCAAACCCCATCAATATCTATATTTAACTCATTTGTTAAGCCATGGATTTAGAACCTAAAGGTTCAAAATATTTTGTGAATACCAAACCCAAAAAATACTGGATTTTTTTTTTACTTACCTGTTCCTCCAATGGTCTTTCTACGCTTAATTGTCTGTTGTGTATAGCTTTATCTAGAACAAACACACACATATACACTCAGTTACATGATGCACGCAACTACAGAGAGGCTGGCATTTTTTGTTCATAATTTATAGTTTTGAGAATTTTTTTCACGATTTGTAGTTTTCTCCCATAAAACATGGTGTCTTAAATAAGATGACAACTGCCAGTTCTTGTAAAAAAGTTCAGCATTTGCAGAAGAAAGAGAATACAACAACAAAATAAAACATCTAAACAAAGCATGATTGTTTGGGGCTGAGGGAGAGGTTCTGCAAAAGACTTAATAGAAATATAGACTCATTAACTCCTTTCTGATAAAAAACCTCATTAACAAATTGGGGGGAAAATGCTGTAAGAGGTTGACTAAAATAGCAATAATCGGATTGGCACAACCAAGAGATTAAAAATCTCTGACACAGAATACAAGGAGTGAGACAGACTTGTGCTGCTGTAGACGGAAACACTGCTTGGAAAAGACTGAAAACTGAGGGCTTTTCCCTCCATCAGCACCCATTTCTTCACTTTAATATTAGATTGTTAATTTCACTGATCCAGCATCCTGTGCCAGGAATATTGTTTCTTTAGGATCAAACTGCTTTAGCCAAGTGGAAGGAAAGTTTTTACTTTCCTCAATCTGTGGTCTGAAAAACTTTGCTTATTTCGTCAATGAACGGAGAAAATGTGTTAGGAAAGGCGCCTACCTTTGCCCCCGGGTTTCGGAAAGCCATGCACCCGGCACGCCAGCAGCGACAGCACCTGCACCACGACCGCCAGCTTGAGGAACATCCTGCCGCTGCCCAGCCCCCTCGACTGGCGAGCCCAGCGCAGGAATGGGGGCCGCTTCCCGCGGGGCTCCTGCCCGCGCCGCCCTTATGCGGCCCCGGCCCCGCTCCCGCTCTTGCTCCCGCTCCCTGACCCGGCGCGCCACGGAGCTGCTTCCCGGCGGGCGCTGTCCACGCCGCGGTGCTGAAGTCGCAAAGCGGAGCCGGCCGCGGCGCTCAGGAGAGCGGCTGCCGTTCGGGTTCGGCCTCTCGTCCCCGCGCCCGCTGAAATGGTCGAGGCCGTGCCCGCCGGCGGCCCCGGGCAGGGGGGAGGAGACGGGGGAGGGCCGCGACCGGCTGAGCATGCGCGTCCCGCTCTTCTCCCGCAGCCTCGGCAGCGGGCGCCCCTTCACGCCTGCTCCTGGGGGGAGCGGCCGCGCTGCCACTACGCCTCAGGGAGGGCCAGTGCTGGCCTGTGTGCAGCGCGCATGGGACGGCATTTACCCTCGCTCCGGACCGGACGCCGCAGCTCAGCTGCCAGGCAAGCTCCGAGAGAAGGCTATGGGAAATCCGAGCGGCTCGACCTCTTCAAAGCCTTCCCCAACAGTGCACCTCTAGGGAAGGCTTTAGTTTGAAGTGGGCTCGGCTTGGCAGATTGGACTGCACACGCTTCATAAGCTGCAACAGGGAAATTCGGCCCCGCAGAGGAGGTCTGCAAATAATTTACATTTATGTAAGCCCTTTCTACGGGGCCTAATTACATAGTAAAGACACAGGCATCAGTGACTTTTCTACTACAAAGAGGCCATCAAAAGTTTAATTACAGCACACCCAGCTCTTCAAAATTTAGAATTAAAACAACAGCGGAGTGACAATAACCATGTAAGCTAATTCTGAGCATTCTCAGAAATTAAAATCTGGTGCTTACAGAAACAGACCATCGACAAATCCCTAGGGATGGGAGGAAGACATTTCCACTGTTTCATGGCAGAACAAAGGATCGCAGCAGTAGCTCTTTTCAGAAGTATTAGATCTGCTTCCAAGATGGGAGATAAGTCACAGTGGTTTTTCTTCAGGAAAGACCTCATCATTTTGTAGTTATAAATGCATACATGCAGGGTCAGCTGAACACGGTTTAATATCAGAAATATCAGCACTTGCTAGATGCTAAAAAAATGGCCAAAAACTCAATTTGAAGAGATGGAGAAGATCAGTGCTTTTGCAGCTGAAAATCAGGAATGCAGTGGGACTGTTTAATTCCTTGGGAATATATATTACTGTAGTATAAGCTGCTAACACAAACAAGTAGGAAAATTATAATTAATTGGACCACAAGGAATAAAAAAAAAGCAATTTCTTTTTTGCCCTGTTCAGTGTAATAGTCAAGAATTTGCTTGTAATTTAAATGAGATACTGATAAAATTTGATGCTCTAGTTTACATCAGAATCACTAGTTATCTGGTTATCACCTAGAGCAATGAAAATAACTTTCAGAAATGCATTGCTAAACCCAGAATCCTTACTGAGAACTAGGTTCCTATTCTTGGAACGTAGGAATTATAGGATATTTTGGATAAAAGCCTTTTCAACTGTAGCTGTATGTAATAATAAAATAGTCTTATTTACACATTGCCTGGTAACCTAGAAGGAAAATTATACTAAACAGAGCCTTCTCTCACTTTAGAAGAACAGAAGACAAGCAGTTTCCACAAGAAAGAGTGAAGTAACCTACCATCTTTACCATATATATATATACACCAACAGTAATCTCAAAATGACGGAATATTACTGATACAGCAGAATGAAATGATCAATTCTTACTTCAATATGCTTGGCAGTCTATCCCTGTTTTGTATTAATTCAACAGTTCATTACCTATCTAATGTTCTCAGTGTTCAAAAAACATGTGCTTTCTCCATTTGCCCGTCCTGATGTTTAATTCTATTCCACTTGAACATTTTGCGTGATGCACTGTAAGCATCCATACATTGATAGGACTATGCATTTAGTCAGTGAAGCAAAAGTCTCCATAAAATACAAAAGCAGCAAATCTATTTCAAGCATGATGAAATCTAGATAGCCATAAAGCAGTTAGATTGGAAAAGGAATAACTGGTGACAACAGTACAAAGAAGTGGCTGGTTAAAAATACAACTTTTTATGCAATACATCTCTATATGGCTTTTTTGTGTATAATGTCTAATTGTGTCCAGACCTGTTTGTTTTACAAGATATGCTTCTGTTTATGTGGTAACTGTTTCTGTTTATGTGAAATCTTTCCTATACCATTTCCCAGTTCCATAGGGTTTGTAAGTTCCTTAGTGCTCAATTGCCTCCTGCTTTGACAGGCCTCTCTAACAAGAAACAATGCAGAAGGGCTCTATAGAGACTGGGACTGGTGGTAGGGAGAGAAAAGAAATCAAAATCTGCTATCATCAAAAGAGAGTATGACTGCAATAGTCACTTCAGTTCTTGAAACTGCAAGCCAAAAAAATAAAAAGCAAGCAGAAAAGCCAGGTCTACAACCTTGGACGCAAACCGTTTTTCCATTCACGACTCCACATAGAGGCAACACACTCATCGACCCTTCCTGTAACTGGCAAGCACGAAGCACACCTGCAATGCCATGTGCTAGTTTTTTGTGCATTTGGCTCAATACTCCTTGCTAGTGCTCTGCTAAGCTTGCATGAAATCTGACAGATAATATATCATCTCTGCTAATTACAATAAAATACCTTTAATCATCAAAGAAAAATGACTGGCATTGTTTCTGACTACATGTCTGTTTTCACTTGGCATCATTTACGTCATCTACTACTATACATCTTTCTTCCCAGTGCGGAGACGATACAGTGAAAAGCATAAGCTCTTCTATTTTGGATTCTATTTTGGCTCACATACAATCAACCCATTTTCTACTATGGAAGAATTTATTTTCAGTGATGATTCATGATCCAGAAAGAATACCACTCGCCTATTGAATGCCAAGGAGAACTTACAGGAATGGCAATTAAAATGTTTTTATTGTGGTGAGTGCAGTTGATATGGAGCCTAAAGAAACAGCTGAAATGCAGCCTTTCAGTGCTATTTTTGCAGTTGTTTTATAACTACACTTCCAGGTTTTTTATCTAGCCGTTGAAAGATGGGAAAAAAAAAAAACAACCCCAAACAACCCAACAACTCACTTTGCCAGATTTATGCCTGGATGGTAGACATTTCCTTACTTCTGTGGATTTGCTTTTTTTTTACTTTATCTTGTGTTATGCTAAATGATACAGTAAATTTCTAGTGCTTAAAGGGAAAAAAAAGGTTGGAAGCATTACTGGTGACCTGTATGCAAAAGAGTAGATACATCTATAATCACCTGACAGTAAGTAATGTATTTTGCACATATGTGTGCACTATGAACGGTCCTCATCAGCAATATGAGAAATTAATCACGTGCTGACCAGACGGTTTGTACATACCATATTAATTTGTACACAACCTACAGTGAAGGACTTAAACCCTAAAATTAATTAAAATTAAAAAGTTAAAGCTATTGAGATATCAGCTAGGATATGGCCTGTGTCCAACCAACCGAGGAGCTTTACTCTTAATTGAAATCACTTCTCTGGGTACCAAATGACCAAATGTAAGCCAGATTCTGTTCATTTACGCTCTGCCACCTACTCCTGTTCTGCTATGATGACATAAACCCCATCTTAATTGAAAGGAACAGTATTAGAAAATGTCAAAAATGGTTATCTAGAGAAGTAGAAAAAGATGGTAATCTTTATAAATTCACACTTTTCACGTGTAAAGCTCTTTGTTTCATTTACAGAAGCAGCCAACGCAGAGGTAGTTCCCGGGAGGTCCGTGGTGAAAATCTTCCCAGGACACCAAACCCTGCTGCCTGCCCAGGGAACCCTCAGGAACAGCTCCTCTGGGACCCTCTCTGCCCAGACCCGTCTCTAGGTGCTCCCCCTCACACTTGGAAGAGTATTTCACACACCTTTTTTTTGGAAAACACTTTTGAACTGCTTTTTTTTTTTTTTTTTTTTTTTTTTTTTTTTTTTTTTTTTTAAAAAANTTTTTTTTTTTTTTGTGATTCTGATTTTAAAAAGAGTTACCGCTGACTGGCAGAGAAGCTGCCCAGACAGCTTGTAGAGTCTCCTTCTCTGGAGACCTTCAAAACCCGCCTAGATGCATTACCGTGCGGCCTCGCCCCGTGTGATCCTGCTTTGGCAGGGGAGTTGGACTCGTTGATCTCTGGAGGTCCCTTGCAACCCCCAACATGCCTTGATTCTGTGAAAGCGGTCAGCCCGCTCCTCGGCGGGGAGCCGTACATATCTCGACGATCAGTGACCGGCGGACGGCGGGCACCGCCCCAGAAGGCCGGGCAGCGCTCGCCGTCACCCCACGCTCGCCTGACCCTCTCAAAACGCTGTGTTTCGGCTCCACCTTCCGGCTCAGCTGCCGGCGGTGCGCGGCCGGCGCGGCCTGGGCTATGTTGCCCGCGACAAGGCGGAGTGAAGCGCGAGCAGAGCCGAACACTGCAGTTTTGTCTCGCGCCCTTCCCTCCTCTCTCTTTCCGGCGCCCTCTAGTGTCTGGCTCCCTCGGCCCTGGGCCTGCGAGCTCCTGCCGTCCCGCCCTAGTGGCGGGGTAGCACCGCCTGCTGCTGGGCGGGCGCGCCCCGGAAGTGCGCAGGGACGCCGATACGGGCTGTAGTCCGGTTGGGCTCTTCCCTTCCTGGCGGCGGGAGCTACCATGAGCGACGTAGTAGAGCGGACGCTGAGCGTGCTGCCCGGGCTGCTGGGGCAGCACGACTTGGGCGTCGGGCTGAGGGGCGCCGGGGGCCCTGGCAGAGTTTCGGCCACCTCCCGGCTCGGGAGCCTCATCCGGAGCATCACGGCGCTCACTTCCAAGCATGTACGGACTGCGGGCAACCCTCGGGGCAGGCCATACCGGGCCTCCTGCTTCTCTCGCCGCGTCCAGGCGGGTGGGGACCAGGTCTTACTCCCCCCCCTTCCCGCCCCGTGGCCTCACCGAGGTGCCGGCATGGCGCAGCGGAGCAATGCGGTTCGCTGAGGCGGGGGTAGTGGGTCTGCAGTGGGCCCGAGGCGCAGCGGCGGGGTTACAGTGCGGTTACGTGGGGTGCATTAAGAAGAGTGACCAGCAGGTGGAGGGAGCTTCGCTGCCCTGGCCTAATGAGGACACATCTACACATCTGGAGTACTGTGTCCAGTTCTGGGCTTCCCAGGTGAAGACAGAGATCTACTGGAGAGCGTCCAATAGAAGATGGAGATGATTAGGTGATGAGGAGAGGGTGTTTAGCATGGAGAAGAGCAGACTGAGAGGGGCTCTTTTCAATGCTGATCAGTATATAAAGGACAAATATCAAGAGAATGGGGTCAGTCTCTTTTCAGTGGTGCCTGGTGACAAGACAAGGGGCAACAGGCACAAACTAGAACCCAGAAAGTTCCACCTAAACAGAAGTAAAAACTTTCCTTTGAGAGTGACAGAGCACTGGAGCAGGCTGCCCAGAGAGGTAGTGGAGTCTCTCCTTAAGGGATTGAAAACCTGCCTGGACATGCAGCCTGCTCTGAGTGAACCTGCTTTAGCATGGGAATTGGGCTAGATAATCCCCAGAGGTCCCCTTGAACCCCTGCCAGTATGTGATATTCTTGCTGGGTTCTGTGGGAGCAGGGTATGGCAAAGCATATCCATAAGATGTTGCCTTGAGTGCTTGAAACAAGCAGCCTGCTGAGAGTACTGCAAATGAGGTATATCCTGGTTTTGAGAAGACTTGTATTACCATTTTAAATTTTTTTTGCTTCATATATTGCTTCAAAATTTATTTGATAGTAAAAGTTTAATGTTTCTAGGAAGAAGAAAAACTGATCCAGCAGGAACTCACAAGTTTGAAAGCAACGATTTCAGCCCCCACCACAACACTTGTAAGTTCTGTTAGTTGTTACAGGCTGTGGGAACAGCAGACCAAAGGTGAAGAAAACCAGTGCTCTAACTCTTTGCCAGGTGGAGTGTACAGATTAGGGTTGATATAGATGTTTAATCAGTATTAAAAGCTACTGATGATTGTGGTTTTGCAGCACAGTTAAACTAGCGAGGACACTGTGATTCTCTTTAGTGTGAGCAAACAGTAACAGTATGGTGCCCAGTCTGTCATTCTCAAGCTTGTGACATAATGCATACAAAATAAGCTAGATTCTTTGTAGGCTGATAGCGTTTCTATAATGAATTTGTGCTGTATAGGCAGCTGTGCTTATATACACTGTTGCTCATGTGTGAGGTGATACATTCTGGTTTGAGTTGGTTAATGCATTTCTCACTCCTGTAAGTGAAAATTCTTGAAGGTAAAAATTTATTTTTACCCTCTCCCATAGTGAAACCTGTCATAGATAGTAGTATAGTGATTGGTAAAAAATTAATTTGCATTATCAGGATTACCTAAAACTTAAGATAATTAATGTGTTTTGTTGTAGTTAAATCTACCGCTGGTAACAATGCATGCTGATCAAACCAAGATAGTATCTTTAGGGGTAGTGTATGGAGAGTTCTGCACTTACAGTCAAGAACTGATACTAGTTTACTGAAGATGTTCATAGCAAAGGACAAGTTATAAGTACGTTGATTTCAGAAAATGTGTGAATGCATGTATGTTTCAGATAAAATCTACTAATTCATTAGAGCAGTGAAGATCGTAAAGCATAGCTTAAAATTCTCAGTGATTTTAATTTTGACTTTCAGAGATTGATGAAAGAATGTATGGTGAGACTCATCTACTGTGAAATGCTGGGGTACGAGTCTTCCTTTGGATATATCCATGCCATCAAGCTTGCACAGCAAGGAAATCTTTTGGAGAAAAGAGTTGGTATGTCCATGTTGCTCTAGCCTTAATATTCCCAATTGTATTTCTTAGGATTTATCATTTATGCATACTTAAAACATTTTGGGTCTTGTTTGGTAGGCTCTCACTCCTCTTTAAAAAATAACCAAATCTCTAGTTTTGTGAGCTGTGATGTATCTCCTAATAGAGCAGAAGGTGGGGGAAATTATTTTGAATCATCAACTGTTCCTTTGTTGTTTTGAATTGTGGCACCCATAAACAAATTTGTGAGAAATTTTATTAAAAAACACATTGAGATGAAAATTAGTTTCTGTTAGGATCTGATTTCAAGTGTTGTAGACAAAGATGTTAATTCAGACAAATATCTTCTGGTTTGATTCTTGTATTGTTAGGTTTTCTTTTAGTTTAGAAGCAGTTGTAGGAAATGAGGCTGATGGGAAGATTCTTGGAGCAATGCTGCAGAAGCCTCTGAGGAAATGTGAAAGGCTAGTTCAGACTTCAAAATTTCAATCCGATGTGATTTCCGTACCTGCCAGTGTGGCTGTTAACTTTTTCCCAGTAGATTTAGTTTGAAGTCTCATTTGGAGAATTTCCTTGCAGTTGCTGATTCAACTGCCTAGTGAAGACATTTCTTCTTGTTTGCAGAGAAAATGGTTTAACTCCAAGCAATACTGTGTCTGCATACACAGAAGGAAGGCAGTGTCTTGCGGGATATGCTTGTTTGATATCCTTTGTTTGAATTTCATCTGGATCATCCACTCAAGTATTGGAATTTCTGAAAGAATGCATTACAAGTGATGATTTAAAGTTGCATTATCCCCAAGTAATGAAAACCAGTGCACAGGTGCTCTGGTAGGGATTAAGAAATTCTATCTTCACCAAAACTGTTTTGAAGAAAACTTTGTGACCTCTGTAAGTGTCAAGAATCAAATGTCTCCTCTTATTAATTGATTTGAGACCTTTCCATACTAGGGCTAGCCTTTGGTAAATGTAGGTGGCTTAGTGTTCTCTGGACTCAATGTCCTTAAGCTTCGATCTGGTAAAAGGATGTTACAAAGAGGGTGCATGGGGTTCATTGTTGTTCTGTAGTTACATGTGACACATGAGGATGACCTTGTTGGTTGTTGATGCAGTTTACCAAGGTTTCTGTTAAGGAATTGTTGTCAGTTGATCTGGTCAAGGTGGGTTACTCT
>VWYK01041737.1:0-11171 GCA_013399775.1 Semnornis frantzii | reverse complement strand
CTTGTGTTTGCTATGTTTGCTATCTTTGGTAGTGTTTGCTAGTGTTTGCTGTGTTTGCTAGTGTTTGCTGTGTTTGCTAGTGTTTGCTAGTGTTTGCTGCGTTTGCTGCGTTTGCTAGTGATTGCTAGTGTTTGCCATGTTTGCTAATGTTTGCTAGTGTTTGCTAGTGTTTGCTAGTTTCATCTCCTTTTGAGGAAGAGGTGGAAGGTGGGAGCACATACCTGGACTTACCTGTTTGTTTTCCACTTACAAGGGAGCATTTAGGTGATCCACTTATGCTGCAGGCTTACTTTTAGATTATCCAGGTTAGTAAATCTTAATCTGGATTTATAGGTCTGTCTCCTACAGTTATACATCACCTAATGTATCAAGCTCCAAATGCCAAAGTGCTATCTGGGCCTTGTAGTGATGCAAATAAGATATAGCAGTGGCAACAGGAGACAGAGAGCAGTGTTAACTACAGAATTCTACACGTTGTGTCTATGACCTTGTTATTTATCTCCATAGCCTTTGAATGTTTTCCACGTTCTTTCAGGGTAACATGGAACTTGACTACCAAGTGCTCCTCCAGGAGTCACCTCTTTCACTTCTTCCCCTGCTTGACTTTAGTAACTGTTGGCAGTAGCAAGGATTAGTTGTATACTCATTATACTCATCCCTCTACACAGGACAGGTCAATATGCAGGGTTGCATACTGAACATGAGGAGAATTTTTCTGTTGCTTTCATTAGTAAGCTGCAATTAAATGAGCTTTTCTATCAATCCAAGAAGAGCAATATATTCCTTCCCCCGTTCTTGTACAGCTGAGCAGTCCTTGCCCTTTCTTGTGAGCAGGAGCTGCTGTGAGAACTTTTCCCAGCCTGGAAAGAGAAGCCAGGTCTCTGTCCAGACTGCACAGATCCCTGCAGGCAGGTTGCCCTTTGCTATATTTCCCTGGTAGCAAAGTTTCTGTCATCACATACTGCATTTCTCCATCAGGCACAGCCTCCTAAAGACCTTCCTGAGGCTCTCAGTGGTTTCAATGCAGACCTGTGACATAGTGGCCAGGCCAAACTATGATTAAGGCAAGATGTTCTTTTGAGAGATGTGCAAAACCATAGCGATAATTTCTGCTAATGTGCTACTTTTAGACATATTTCTTCCCCCTCCTTCTCTCCCCCATGATGCAGATGTTGTAATATTTCTGGGTGTGGGGGGAAGGGAGTATATCTAATAGCAATGCTGCTGCTGACCTAAACAATGCATTAATGCTTTTAACTGTGAATTGGGGTCATAGTTCTCTGTAAGAGTGAAAAGATCAAGAAGATTTAAAGCTAAACTTTTGTTAAATAAAACTAGATTTAGAGTGTATAGGTTATGGTTTAGAGGCATCTTATTTAAATTCCACTTAGTATGTTTAAGCTGAGATACAGGGATACCATTACTGAAGCTACTCTTAAGTCTGCCTAAGAGTTGGACATTAACTGACATAAATAGAAAAGCTGGGTTTAGATTCAGATAAATTTAAATAAATCATGCCTTTATATTTATCCTTTAAAAGCACCACATGGTTATGTTTCAGCCTTGCCATGTCCCTATCTAAACATGTCTGTGTTTCTTGTTGCATGTCAGGGAGCTGAGATAGAAGTGGATGAAAATGGCACTCTGGATTTAAGCATGAAAAAGAACCGAAGCCAAGACAAAGTTATGCCTCTCACTTCTTCCAGCACAGCACTTCCTACTCCTTCCTCGTCTCCTTTCAAAACAAGCAGCATCCTGGTAAATGCAGCCTTCTATCAGGCTCTTTGTGAACAGGAAGGCTGGGATACACCAATCAACTACAGCAAGACCCACGGCAGGAAAGAAGAAGAAAAAGAGGTATTCTTCCAGTTTCTGAGTGACTTTTCCCCTTGGATGAGTGGTCATCTGATGGTCTTTGGGATGCAGTTTAAAGATGTGATGGTTTGGGAGTTCCCCACCCCCCCACACTTTGTAAAATCCCCCAGACTAGACTCAGTCAGCTGGAAGTTAAGGACTGAAGCTCCATTTACAGTTTATCACAATATACAAGCAGATGTATATACAATATACAGGAATAGTTACAGAAATATACAAGTTGAAGGTAATACAGAAACACAATTCCCCTCCCAGAAATCAGAGTCCCCAGGGGGGTCTCCCAATCACCCTTCCACCTTCTTCCCACTCCTCTGCCTTACCCCAGGATCTGCCTTAGGCACAAAGTGAGTTTGGAGGATTGGCCAGGGGGGTTAGAAGCAGAGTGGTTAGGTTAGCAGAGAGGCCAGAAGCTCCCAGAGAGACAGAGATGAGACTCTCTGTGTCTGTGTGTCTTATCTATGTTTGTGTCCTTGTTCTTATACATCTCAGCAAGCCTGAGTGAAGCAGACATCACCACTGTTTGCTTTTCACAGACTATAATCTAATAATTTTCATAAAAATATTCCATTAGCCTTAAACCAGCACAAAAGGGAGTCGATTTCCACAGGTAGAGGCTGGTCAACATTGAACTGACTTTACTGTCCTCTCAGATGTGGCACAGAAAAAGCATTCCTCACTTCGGAAAACCTTGCTCTCAGAGCCCACTTGTGGATGCTTACAAATCTCTAAGGCAAGGAAATTGTAGATGACTTCTTATCTAAGCATTTAAACTCATGGTTAGAATTTTGCCTGTAATATTATTTCAGGGGGAAAAAAATGTATTGTACATCTAGCATACCTGAGGAAACCTCTGCCAGTGAGTCTTAGATCTCACCAGTAAGCCCCATGGTCCAACAGTCAGTCTAAGAGCTCACATTCAGAAGCACAAAATTATTAGGAATTCCTGAAGATTTTAGCTTTGAGTAGCACATCTGTACATAATTTCCACCAGCTGTGATTTTTAATTTATTTATTTTTGTCCCATAAGAAAGCAACATAGAAAAGACTTGAACATTATATAGAGGTGTCAACCTGTCCTAGGGAATGCAACTGTGAGAGCAAAGATGAGCAACCAACATTTCAGCAAATATTTTTATGGCTAAACCTCTAAACCACCACTTCCAAGTTGATAATTGCATTGATTTGATTTTGTTCCTGGTTTGCTCTTTCATCTCTGTTTATCCTGTCTTAAGATGGCAGCATAGTCTCCTTTCTTTGCTCTCCTTTCCTGCTCTTGTACTTTGATAGCAAGTCTGGCTTTTTTCTCTTGAGCCTCACTGTCAGAATCTGGATTTCTTGTATTTTCCTTAAACCAGGAAGGGATCATCAGCACCTTAAAAGCTACTTAGATAAAATCTTGGTAATTAACTTAGCCCTGAGTGATTGCTTTCTGAAGAAGACTAAAAGATCTCCCAGTTTGGAGTTTGATGCAGCTTCAAATGCATTTCCTCTCTGCATAATGTATGTACATAATGATATGTAGAACCTCTGATAGGTTCTACATATCAAGTCACATCATTTGAACATGACAGAACAAAATTATCTTGTGTTCAAATACCCAAACTGGCACTTTGAGAAGACATAAGCAGGTGTAAATCTACTTAGGCCTCCAAGTCCAGAAGTATGTGGACATGAAAGATAGTTCAGCTGTGTGAAGAAAGCACATCTGTCAGCACCGAGTGGAGATCTGTGACAATGAGACCACTGCTGTGCTTTTTGCCATGGTGGGTTGCTTCTCAGAGGTTAAGTTGCCTTGAAGAGCATTTTGTGGGCACCTCTGGGGGTCTGGATGATGCTCCTTACCTCAGCAGTCAGAGCACAAGCCTCATCATCGAGGTTTTGGAGTGGGTCTGACAAGAGGTGGTAGGCTGGAGGGCTCAGGCTCTCCCCGACGCCGCCGCATACAGAGCGAGCACATCCAACACCGAGCCTTGCTGCAGGGGCTCAGACGGTGGCGCAGACTTGGCAAGGAGCCTGTTCTGCTGCTCCTCCTCCCTGCTGCCACCGCAGCTCAGCAGGAGCTGTGGCAGGAGCACCTCCACAACCCCCTCAAACCTTGCTCAGCTTTCAGAAGGCTGTAATGGGTGGCTATTTCCCCCTCCCTTGCTGGCACGGAGATCTGGAAGCATCAGCAGACTACCCAACAGGACTGAAAGGTCTGTGCTCAGGCACTCCTGCTCCTTGCACCCAGCGCTTTGACACTGTGCGGTTTGTCCTCGACCAAGGATCTGGCCCCAGACCTCTGCTGTGAGCTTTTGTGATCTCAGAGAGCATTGACATGTCCACTGATCTCGGGGCCAGAGGCTGTGTTTTGGAAATCAAAGACTGGCAGTTATCCTGATGCAAAGAAAATGACTGATTATATCTATTTCTAATTCATTGTTATCTGGTTCATATGCACAACAGTTGCTTAATTTTGGTGGTAATTTCCAGAAAATATTGTCTCTCCCTCTCTCAGTGAAATAGCCTGTCCAGATGCCCCCTTTAAAAAAAAAAAAAAAAAATCAAAAAAATCAGAATTTGGAAAGAGCTCAAAATCTCTCCAAAGGAAAGCAGCGAGAAATAACTGGAGCTGTCAGTTAGTTCAACTGTCAGTTCTCCAAAGATTTCAGGGCTTAAAAATGTTAAAAGTGCCAGATGCTATTATCTGTTATTCATGTTACCATTATGTTCTGGTCTTTGCTGAAATCAATATAAACTTCCATCTGTACATTAATGGAGTTTCATGGCTTGCTTGCTTTCTCTAGCGCGAGCGCATGAATACACACATGCTCTGCAGAAAAGAGTGGTGTGTGGACTGCTTGGGCTCATTTCCCTCTTAGTCTGGAATTCTTCAGCATTTTAACAGCATTTAGTTATAAATCTGTTCAAATGGGAAAGGCAAAATTATACACCACAAGGTTGGACTTGACTAGCTGTGATGCTCACCACCTAACAGACTTTCAAAAAGCGGGAAGTGCTAAAAGTGTTTTGCAAAAGGATTATCTCTAAAGCTAAATCTGCAGGAGCACACGAACCAAGCCATAGTGTTCTATGCCCAGTCCTAAGTGCAGAGGACCAAAAAAAATATTTGCCCTTTAGGTCTGACCTACTCATTTCAGACAGATGCAGCCTTCTTTGGGCCACATGATGTAAGAGCCTAGAAAGGCAGTTTCCTACTTCCTTTGCCTTTGTGCCCTTTGCACTGCCTTGCTTTTGCAGCTCCTACCCATCTGAAGATTTCAGGCTGCTAGACTTATCCCAAGTGCTCCATAAGATGCTAAGACAATGCTGAAGAAATCACCTCTGTAAATGTCTGTGCCTCCCTCCTTCCTGGAAAATAACTTAAGGGCTGTTAACTAGGAGACAAATTGTATTCCTGCTTAGGTCCTTGTTAGATGTTTTTTTTCTTTTTCAACAGAGCAATTACTGTGAAATCATGGCATTGTGTAAATAGGTCTGCAGCTATAGGCTTCCCAAAAAAAATTACAAAACTTAGTAAGCCAGGGGAATTAATATCTAAGATTTGAAAACAAAATTAATTCTTTCAAAGAGAGACAATGAAATGAATGCAGTTCTAAGCCCTCTCTTACCAGCCATGCTGGTGGCTGTAGATGGACTCATGTCAACCTTCATCATGCAGTCTTTATTTTTTGTTAAATGATTCAGTGGAACGTCATTAATTGAAGCTGTGACCTGTAATGCTGTAGTATTTTGTCAAGCCTTCATGTACATAATTCTCTCTTGTGCAGCAGGTATCAGACAGTGACATGATGAATAACTCACACACGCAAGTTTCTGGTCTAGCACCAGCAAAAAGACCAAAAGATAACTTTCATTTGAGATAAAGAGCTCAAGCTATATCTATGAAAACATCAATAAACCCTGCAGCACAAACAGTTGCAGCTGCTCTTCTTTGCTGCAGGTGCATCTGAGGTACACAGTTTAGGATCCTGGTGGGATGTCACAGAAGCCTTTCTACCACCCTCTACACCAGGCTGCAACCAACTGGACCTTTGACAAGTGGGAGAGGCTGATGTTACACAGTTAGGACACAGCCAAAGCATGCACTCAGTTTTCAGGAAGGCAGTGTTGGTCCTCAGCTGAGTCACACAGATGTAGCCTATCAGATTTAGCTGCCAGAGGGAAAACTGCTAGACCACTCTTCTTCAACCTCCTTTACATTAAGTGGAAACCACTTTACCTGTGTTTTTTGAAGTCATTAAGACATCTGCACACTTCCAGATGGCAACTGGGAGGATCATTTTGTGGTTTCTTTTGGGAGCTTTTGTTTTTGCAGTGACTTACACTGGTGATGATCCCAGTAGGAGCTGTTTTCATGTGTATGCAAGAAAGACAGGCCAGCACTTGTGGACAGGGAGAGTGAGGAACTTGAATCCCAATTCTGGAGATTGTAGTGGCAAGAACACCTCCATATGACACTGGAACCAGGATTTAACGCAGTGCTGGAAAACTGTTTTGAGATTTCTTGAATTTTTAACAAAGCTGGCATGTACTAGTGGGAGGTGTCCCTGCCTATGGCAGGGGTTTGGAACTAGATGATCCTTGAGGTCCCTTCCAACCTTGCCATTCTATGATTCTATGATTAACTTTTTTTTAGTATTTTAGTTTCTGTGCTTAGAGGACTTTCAATTATTTATTATTTCTGTATTAACGTTTTAGCAGTACCTTGAATTTTCTCTCTTCCTCCTTATCTGAAGTTTTCCTTTAGAAATAAAATTCTAAAAGCCTGAAGTAAATTAGGTTTGTCTTTTTTTTTTTCTTAATTTAAAATAATTATTTGATAATTACTGTGCAGAGTATTTAGAAAAGCTGAAGAGATGCATTTTTGCTTTCTATATTTCTAGCAGATGAGATTATTCTCAAACACATCAACCTCCCCCCAAAGTGTGGTTGCAAAAATCAGTAGTAATTGATAGAGCACTAACGTGGCATGGTTTCTATATGTATGTGTAGTGTTTCAGTAGGCAGCAGGTAGCCAGTACCAGAAAGCAGAAGGAAGTCATATTGAGGATCCAGTCTCCAAACAGGCAAGGATGAGCTGCCAGAACTGAGGACCATATGGAAGCTTTATCAGAAGAAACACCCCCGCAGAGCTTACAAGGCCCTGTAGGCAGAATCTCCATTTTCAGTCCAGATTCCCCTCGGCCCTCTGCTCTGTGTTAACAACTCTGCAGACATCCCTGGGCCTCTGTCCTGGCGTGTTCATCAGCTGCACGAGCCCAGAGCATCTACAACACCAACCCCAGGAGTTTAACAGGACCTGGGAGATTCTCCCCTCAACCACAGGCTCCTGCAAACAGTAATCTGTGGGTGATATCTACTTGAGTATTGGAATGGAGTCTCAAAACCATCATGAAATCCCAGAAGGGATTAATAGAGATTTGATAGTTGATGCTACAGGCCTTGGAGAATTCTTGAATGACTCATTATCCACAGAGCATCCTTCTAGAAAGGAAATACTTAGCCTTCATAAAAATAACAATAATTGAAGGTATTAATTCTCAAAATAGCATCAACCAAGCAGTTTCAAAGTGATCAAAGAAGATTTTCTTGAGAAAATAGAAATGCAATTCCCTTTCAGGAGTCTACATTTCCAAAATGCCTTCCCAAGGGAGTGAATATTCATGGTGCATGCATCAAGCAGCACTGTAGCAGTGATGATTTTAATCTACAAATAGTAGAAATCAGTAGCCAGCCTTAGTAACCTGCTACCAAGTAAACTTCATCATGAGTTTGTCCTTGTTTTTACTTTAACAAGACTCTACTTTTGGGGTAAGACAGCAAGTCATCCATCCTGCAGACCTCCCTTGCTGTACAACAGGGTTTTTACTTCATGATTGGAATTCTGTCATTCACAGTGCAGTCACACCCACTTCAGCTGCATACAAAACTCAGTGAGGTACTTGCACTTCCCCTCATTATGGAAGTCCTGTTTGGCTCTCTAGATAAGCATCATCTGCTTTTTATTGTCGTTGTGTGGTTTTCTTTGGGTTCTACCAGAATTTTATAAATCTACACCACATTTTCCCCATGCACAGCTTTAAACCAGCATCTATCCCCAGAAATACTTTCAGCAATATACAGTATTTTTAAAAGTCTGCCTGAAATCATGATGCACTAAATTGCCCTCATCTCTCCTCATCATTTCTTAAGACTTTATTTATAAAAAAAAATATTTTTCAAAAGATTGTCTTCTTGCCACAGCAACCTATTTGCTGAATATATGAGAAGCCTTGAAGAGAGAAATCTTTAATCACATTCTCATCTAATATTTCAGAAAGATCCAGTGAGCTCTCCAGAAAACATGGAGGAAAAGAAGTACCCAGGAGATGTCTCCATACCAAGTCCTAAGCCCAAGCTCCATTCAAGAGATCTCAAAAAGGAACTCATCACGTGAGTCACAGAAAATGCCTCATTCCCCCCTGCCCTGCTGAAAACTGACCACAGCTTTGTTCTGCACTGGTTTGGAGTCAGTTGGAGGGAGCTGAGTAGGGAGACTTACATCACAATTCACTGCAGTAGTTCATTCTCTGTCTATGCAATTGAGTAGATTTGAGTTCTGGGGCTGAAACAAGCTAGGGTAGGTCTGGGGTTCTGGGCAGAGGAATCATTCTTTATTCCTCAGATAAATAGGTAACGAATGTGCAACACCTGCCTCTACAAGACACACAGTTTTGCACTGCACTAATGCTTACATAATTAAATCAATTTTGTTTGGGCAACCATCATTATAAGCCCACTGCTGAGAGCTTGAGAAGTGCTACAGATTCCTCAGATAGGAAACATGCAAAGTTCACAACAAGATAAAAGACAAGACAGAAGTTGCCTCAGGGTTTTCCAACTTGTACAAAAGCTGTGTTTAAGTCCTTCATCTGCTGCTTTCAAAGCAGAGTAGGTTGCTCTGTCCTGCTGAAAATCCAGTGGATACAAAAACTCACACTTTGGGAGAAGAGCTTAATGCTGTCTTTTCCCAAGTACAGAGGCTCAGCTGCTCTGCCCTAAGCTCCAACACTTTGCTTTCTATAAAAAGGATAATTCCATTAAATCTTTCTGTGTATCACAGTACCTTTCAGTAAAATCATCCCAACCAGCTCATAACACTAATAACTTTTAAAAACCTCATCTAGTCTCTGGACAAAAACCCTTAGGATTCACATCAACACCACACTGATATCAATAGATTGGGTTTTTTTTCTGTAGTAGTCAGCTAGTACTCAGGTAGGACTTAGCCATCACTTACACCCCTTTTCTTTCTGTCCCAAACTAAAGCAGGTCTCCAGACAAGTGCACTTTGCATCACTTAGTGACAATGGTCTGTAGTGTATTGCTGCAGGCTCACCTCAAAATAAGTGAGCCACATCCCAGCATCTCATGTCCTGCTCCCCAGACTCAGCTGCACTGACTCAGATTTGTTTCTGTCTCTAGAAATTACATTTCCCTGGGGCAAGCTGCTGTGCACAATGATTCTTTCCTCTTGCAGTCTGAATGTTGTCTGCTCCCCACATTGTATCTGTAGTTGTAGTTCATGACCTAAATTGCTACAGGTCAGGTTTGATTTGCCTGTTCTGAAACAAATGCATACAAAAATCACAGCAAGGGTTTTTTTGTGAAGACTAATGGCTTTTTTGGGTGATATTTATTCATTTGTGATGTTGGCCTGTTTTGAGATGTCTGAGGGAGCTGGGGTTGTTCAGTCTGGAGAAGAGGAGGCTGAGGAGAGACCTCACCAGCCTCTACAACTACCTGAAGGGAGGCTGGAGAGAGGAGGAGGGAGACTCTTCTCCTTGAGGACAAGTGGCAGGACTGGAAAAAATGGTTACAAGCTGCAGCAGGGGAGAATCAGGCTAGATATTGGGAAATATTTCTTCACTAAAAGGGTTCTCAAAGGCTGGAATGGTCCACCCAGGCCAGTGGTGGAGTCGTCATGCCTGGAGGTGTTCAAGCACCATGTGGACCTGGTGCTTAGGGACATAGTTTGATGTTGACCCTTGGAGTGCTGGTTGAGGGTTAGACTGGGTGATCTTTGAGCTCTCTTCCAACCAGATATTGTCTGTGATTCTCTTTGTAAAATATTCTCCTAAATAATAATTTCCAGATAATTTACAAGGGCAATGAGCAGCTTACAATGATATTGGTTTTGTATTATATTTTTATATCTTACTGTCTTATATGTTTTTATCTTATTGTCTTATTTTCACACAGAGAGTAGAAAAAGGCATTTAAAAATGTAGCTGGTGAGAGAGTTAAATAAGAAGTAGTTTTCATTTATGAGAATAGCCTCTAGGTAATACAGGGGACAGACTGCATTTCTCTGATTAGATTGAGCTCAGAACTCGTGCAGAACAATTCAATACAGGTGGCTCCATCATGAGGAAGTTTCTAAAATGGCATATGCACTTGCAGAAAAAGCATTCTGACATGGTTAGCTCAGCTGCAGTGAACTGCTTTATGAATACCACCTCCTAGAACTGGCTTTCTATTTTTCTGAGTCAGTTCCCTTGCCCAGAACTGCATTGCTCAGATTGAACTGGGCTGTGAATATGAGGCTGATGTCTCCCTAAGGCTTCTTTACAGATTTGAAGACTCTTAACAGTCTGCCAGCTCAGAGAGATCAGGTGAGGATCTCAGGTACCTCCTCCTCATTACTGCAGAGCACCAGCTAACAGTTTTTGTACAGTTTCTGCTTGCCTTTCTCATGTGTGGGCCCAGTGAAGGAATACCCAGCCCTGTCTGAGATGACTATGCAGGGCTGGTGTTACTCTGGCAGGATGCTGCAGAAAGCCACAGTTAATTCACCTATTCCTCCCCTTTGTGCACAAATTTTCATGATATTTTTGCCCTCCTGCAGAGGATTGGATCCTAAATTGACAAATAAGCTCAGTGCTATGACTGAGGACAGGCTGAGGAAGAACAGAAGCTGTAATACCACCACCAAGTTCAAACTTACCTCCATCTCTTGGCATAAAGGGACATATTTGTTGTGCTAAGTGTACACCACCTTTGTATAACTTCTCAGTACAGCTGAGAAACATCTTGGGAAACTTCTGTGCTGACTATTCTACAAGCAACCATAACCTATACTTTTTTTTTTTTCCACTTATGGCAGCAGATAAAACTCGGATGTGTTTCTTAAGAAAGTGCCTTATTTTGGTCAGAAGTCAAGGGAATGATTTTGAATATTACTGTTCTGTGCCCTGTACTACACAGGATGTAAAGACAGAAGTTTCATCTTGTCATGGGTTTAAAGGGCTGAC
>VWYK01041723.1:0-10646 GCA_013399775.1 Semnornis frantzii | reverse complement strand
AAGAAAAAAACACTTTTTTTTTTTTTTTTTTTTTGTGTGTGCACGCGTGTGTATGTGTAGATGGGCTAAACTAATTTATGGCTTTCCAAACACAAGTTATCAAAGGTGTTGATGTGAATGTGAGCCCCTCTAAGCAAAGTATAGGGGAAGGAAGCTGGAGTACAGGCCTAAAGGGGCTTCCCAAGCATCTCACCATAGTAGCTCAGGTTAAAGATTGACCTTGGTCAAAGATACACCTACCCCTGCCTCCTTTCTCCCTGGCATTTGTTTAACAAAATGTGTAAGAAGCAAGGAATGTATGAAGCAACCCATTCTCAGATATACTGCTACAGCTCTGACAGTCTCCACAGCAACCACATCACACAATCTGCTCCATAAAACAATTGGAAAAATATGGTTTGTTTGGGTGTTAACAGGCCTTTCAGCTCAGTGATATTTTCTTCTGGAGATGATAAACTTGAAGACACTGTGGACAAGCAACGAACATGGAGCAAGGCAATTGGAAGGATGTTTTGCAAAACCTGGGAAACCTTGATTTTGAGTTTGGAGACAAGGATCCAGTTCTCAGTAATATTTTGGGATGCTCAGCCACCTATTTCCACACGGATATGCATTTATCGGCGCTAATGAAAGGATGGGATTCAGAGTGAAGGGCAGGGGGAAGTAGAGACTATATAATCAGCCACCGTAGGTGTCACCTTTTTTCAGTGAGTCTGCTGTCATTTCTCTCAAAACCAGCAGCAAGGAGCCTGTGGAGGAATTAATTCAGGAAAGCCTCCTAATTTTTTTGTGGCTGGCTCTGGCTCCTCTCTTTGAGAACGAGGAACAAATATTGCTTGTATCATTTACAGCTTTCTGCCATCAGTTTCAGTGGAATAAAATAATCCTCTTTCCCCTTTACTTCAGCTTTTCTGAAATGATATATAATCTGCAGGTGGTTTGTGGGATAGTCCCTTGCCGGTGATTTAATTTTCATTGTGGTGCAACATATTGCTGTTGTTATTTGCACATCTTCAGTAGTAACATACTAGGGAAATAGAGATACTTTTATTAGAACAGACTGAGGAATCTTAGCATTTGGGAATGATTTGGCTCCACAGTACTTGCAGTGCCACAAGTTCAGTGTATGCCTGTGCAAGCATATCCATAACGGAAGGTAAAACATACTTCTCCAGCTTCCTTTCCTATGCCTTCCCAGACAGGTTCCTACCCGGTGCTCTTCACTACTGTCTGGAGCCTAGTGCAGTACTGTGTTANTTCTTATGTAATTAAAATTATTTTAAAGAAATCAGAGCAGCTAGGCAAGGGTGCCTGACTTTCAGGTTTGGGAAACAAAATCTTTCTTTCTGCATAGGTCAAGTACAGTATAGGCAGCTGCAATGAAAGTTGATCTTTGCTAATATGCCACCAGCCACCATTCAGGGAAAAGACAAACTAAAAGTGTTTCCTCGTTAATTTTTCTTGGTCCGACTTGTGCCTGTTGATACTCAATTTCAGTGCACCAAAAGTGTGGAGGTAAACTTTGGCCTTCCTGTTACTCACTCTCCTCAGATCTTCCTCAAAGACACATAAAGCAAACTTTAAAAAAGAGACAGAGATCTTCACAGCAACCTGTAAGCAGAAACCATGAGCCAACAGGCTTCCGACAAAAGCCAGATTTTATATTTGTACTTACTGACCTGCAGCACAGGAGTTGTAAAGGCTGGACGTCTTCTTCCCTGGAAAGAGGACCCTAAGGATGGCAGTGATGATTGCTCATTAGTCTCAGGAGCTAGCTCCACTTAACTTGTTTGCTTTGCCTGTCAGGCATTTTGGAAGATGGTGTCGACAATACCCAGATGAGACCTGTCTGCTTCATTAAAAGCAGCTGGTGCAAACACTAGGCTCATGGCATGCCAAAGGAAGCCTTGGCCTTGAAGCTTGTGTGGCAACAGATATGGGGATCCGGTGGCAAGGATGTAGGAATGGTAATAGCGGCTTCTTGCATTGGGGTAGTTTACCCACCTTTCATTCATACTGAGGCATTGGAAGGTGTTTCCACACAGGGGAGCCTGTAAAGTGCTTTTAGTCGTTGATGAGAGGAGAAGCTGTGACTACAGACAGCTGCAGCCAGAAAGGCCAACCTAGCTCTTTGGGGTTCCCTCTGGAGGAGTGGAGACCAAACGAGTTCTCCCCTTTTCCATGTTCATCTTGACAAAGGAAGGATAACAACTGGATTTGCTGAGAGGCAAGGGAGAAAACTAAGGTCAAGGAGAGGGCAAGGCTGTATGTGAGTGCTGGGAGAGAGAGAAAACCAAGTGCACCTGTGAGAGTTACAACCAATGTGTTGCATCTAGCTCATCTGGTCCTCCCGGAGAGCAGCTCATAGCAGTTTGTTGCTTATTTCCAGGTAGGGTTGATTGACCAGAAAAATTGCCTGTACTGCACCATGTTTCTCTGTGGTATTGCAACAGCCAAGGAAAACATCTAATCTTAAGAACTGGTAGAAATCTTCCTTCATGAGGAATCCTTAGCTGTTTTCATTTCTGGAATGTGCCTGTTCAAGTAATGTTCTCAATTTTTTATGGAAGGATAAAGGCTGCAGGGATTTATTGATAGAGGAAGGGCTTGAAGGATTCCAAGACAACCAGGATTTAAATATTTCCTTTTGATTTTCAGCACTCCAGTACTAATGAGACTCTAGAGTCAGCACATTTCTTTGACTTTAAAAATCAATTAAACTGTGATCATTGTGAAGAGGTAAACTGGACTGTTACTTGAATTGTGTATTTTACAGTGAACACTCATTTTTTTGCCTTCTGCCCTGGCATAATTGAGCCACTGTTCAGGTGCATATTGCTCTTCAGGAAGGACACATAAGCATGTGTTTAAGACCTATGAAATCACCAGCCTTTTTTGTCTTTCCTAAACCAACAGGACTTAAGCATGTGCTTAAAGTGTTTTTTCTGAACTGGGGCTTTAAAAAGCTGAGTTAGCTTATCCACCTTCCTCCTTAAAGATGAATGTGGAAAACTTCCCAGATTATACATCTGCTCTACCAATTTACATTGTGGAGGGTAAGGCTGAGTACAGATGGAGCAGAAAAGTAAAAGCAATCCTGAGCTGGCAACCTGGAAAAAAGAAACCAAAACAGCTGCCTGCCAGATTAGGAGGGCTGCACACTGTGTGCACCACAGTGGCACCATCTGCACACCAGACTTGCACCAGGCACAGTATTTAGAATAGAAGGAGAGCCTGTCAAGAGAAAACAAACCTGCTTATGGTCAAGAGGTGTCTTGTTTTGCAGTTTCCTCTTGCCATTTTGTCTCCATGTGATCCATTTCTTGGTTGTGGCTTCGGGTTTGTTTTTTTTCTTCCTGCGGACTGTTGCAATGGTGCTACTCAAGGAGAGGGGTGATAGCTTCTACCTTAATTTTGCTTGTTCTTCCCAGCACTTTATGTTACTAGGGCATGGAAACACAAAGGGAATTCCTGCCATTGAAAGATGTCACATTTGTGTTGCCCCATGGACAAAAGAAATAGTATTGTTCTGCAACAAATCCAGCCTTTTTAGAGAAGTGACAACTCCCGGGGAAGGTAGTGCAGTTTAGATGCAAGGACAGGCAGCTTAGTGCCTACAGTTGCATGTGTGCTACCCACAGTCTGCATTTTGGTCCTTCATGGGATGTTTGCATTACTTGTGCCAGTGCTGCGTCCATGGGACAGATGATAACTGTTTTACCCTGTGTTGTTAAATAAGATATGTTTACTCTAGCAGTTACATCACTTTGTGGGTCACCAGCAAGGCTGGCTCAGGTTTCCAGTGAACAAGATGCTGTAGACACAATCTTTTATCCTCCCTATTTGAATATGATATGCTTCTCATCCCAAATGGTTCCAATGAAAGGGGTTCTTTTGTTTACTTTCACTGCATTTCCATCTTCATTCCTGAAAATTTTCTTTCATTACAATAAGAATTTGGTTAGACTTTCACTGAGGCTGTGACAAAATAACACAGGGCCAATATCAATTGTGCTGTTGCCAGTCTGGGTTTGTCTTGAGCCTGATAGAGTGACATTTAGTGACCCAAGGAGAGATTCACAATCTGATGACTCCTCTGCCTTTAAATCTGAGGAATTTATGAGCCTTCTCTTGGCCACTAGAACATCCTTCTCTTCCTTTACTTGCTCTTTACTTCCTTTCTTATAGTTTTAAAACTTTATCTGGACCTAGGCTGTTCTTTACATCAAATACTTTCTCTTTGATTTCAAAAATGGAAGGGAAGTTATTTAAAAATAGGCTCCCTCATAGACAGCATTCTGGTAATTAGGCACGGAGCTAGACCTCATAAATACATCTGTGGCTCTGAGGGAGGTCAGCATGGTTTAACTTCTGAGGAACAGAAGAAAATCAAACTGTTTCTCCCTTTGACTAGTTAGAGTCAGAGGTCACTTTGTATAAAATCCTTCATGTTGTGTAACTTCGGCTTTTTGATTCAGCTTTCCATTTACTTAGACAATATAGCAAATAAAAAATGAACTCCACATAAGAGTGATCAGTGGTAATAGAGCTGGGTAGCCAGCTGGCATGCTGTGACTGCAAGACACAGTTCCCAAAGACTGACCAGAGCATAGGATAGAATTGCCAAACTGATCTCTCATTAAATGCCAATTAGATTATGATCTTTTATTGCTCTTCTTAAATCATGATGATGATGCTGTGGAGCTGACTTTCTTCTTCATGAGGTACAAATCACTGAAATCAACCAAAATATTTGTCCATTCATTGCATCTGCAGTAGCAATGGGCTTCAGAGGAGTTTCAGATAATAACATTTTAGACCTGGTACTTGGGAGGGTACCGCTAAGGGACAAGCTTTGCCACTAATCCTGTGGGGCAAATCAACTCATCTCCTGTGCTTCCATTTCCCATCTGAAACATAAGAATTAAATGCATTGTAATTGAAGATTGAAAAGACCCATGAAATAGGCACAGATTATTGTTACTTTGCACGTGGCGCAAACAATAAAGAATTAGTCCTAGGGAACACAGCAGAGGCGAGAGGAACATGTGGCTATCTGTATGCCATTAGCAATCCCCAGAGTCTCTTGCTCTCCCAAAGCTCATAAATGGCTATATGAACGTTTTTAAAGTAACTTCTTTTAAAAAGAAAAAGGCTACTTTAATTAACTGAACATATCTTTTCTTATAGATCATAACCTTGGATCCCGATAGCTATGCTGGGAATTCAGAAGCATTTCAAATAATTAAAAAAAAAGAACAGCAAGAAAGAGCAATATTCTTTTCTAGTTGGCAATTTTTCAGGTTTCATATATTAAGCAAACTTTTCATTTCATTAATATAAAGCTGAATATCTTTTGTAATAAGACATAATATTTGTTTAACATCCTGGGTCATTAATAGAAATGCTTGAATCTAGACTTCAAGACTTTAAAACGTATGTGTAAATCGATAAATAAAATTGATTTATCTGCCCCTTTTTTGTTTGACAGGACAGGATCTTACGAAAATAAAAGTACTGTCTGCCAAAGTGAGAGTTTCATTCTGAGTAATAAATAGAACAAATAATTTTACTTTTTCATTGTTTAACCTGCTGATATCCCCAGTGTAAAGGAGTGAGAACTCAGGCTCATGGTTTGGACTCAGTCTAAGATGACAGAGTGGCTTGCAGCAAGTGAGGGAAAGCAGTGTGCTTACCCAGGGACATGGGGCAATAGCTGCAAGTTTGCAGACCCAGATCCCAGTGGTAGGGGTTTCTTAGGGCTGGGGCAGCACTACAAGACCAGATCACATAGCCACACTGCCAGATCGACTACCTGGAACAGAGTAGCCCTGCATGTAGCCTTGCTTGAATGGCATCAATATGGAAAACCATCTTTGGAAACAGAGAAATTCCACTTTCTCACCACCCCGTAACTCCTTTTCTCCCAGATCTAGAAAGTTTGGTGCTGACAGTCCCTTAAAGATAGTGATGGAGACAAGATGTCTTGTTTCTCTGTCTCCCACTAGGACCATAGGGTATTCTTTTCTGTCCTTCAGGATCACTGAATGACATGAGACTCAGTCACTCTTGTTGCAGGCATTCCTGTTTCTGACTAGTTTTAAGTTGTCACACTGCAGTATTTGATGTGGAGACCTGTGAAGAATGTATGGAGACTGAATACAACATTTCTATGCGCTTCCTTAATCCATCAGACCTCTGGTCTTCAAAACATACAGACAGGAAAATTAAATTGATGTTGAAAATACTGCTGGTATTTCACAGGTAAATTAACAGACTTGTCAAGATGGGGTTTATTTCCAGGTTAATTTTTGCTGAGCTCTCTTCTTGTGTGTTAGGATGACCTCAACTATGTGTGGAAGCTGGGGTGACTTATTTATTATTGTTTAAATGCCTGTCTTGACCTGGCAATTTTTTAAAAATATACAGCCCAGTCTTAATGGCTTGTTTAATACCTGCTGCTAAGATGGCTATGGTAAGAAATTAAAATCACAGTTGGATTGTCCTGATGGGTCTTGCTTCCCAGGCTATTGTTCCACCAAGGCATCTTCCCCATCTGGCACCTTCTCTGCTTCATCAAGAGAGGTTTACATGAAGCATGATGCCTGGGACGTCTTTGAACCTTGACATTCAGCTTTACAGGAGACTGTGCTTGTCTGCTGCTGGAAATCTGCTCATCGGGGCTCAATAATTTTTTATTGTCTTCAGTCATCAGCAGTTTTTGGTCATTGCCTATCTCACAATCACTATATCAGTTCAGTTTGATAGAACAGTGACACTGCCTAAATGGAAATACATCTGTGTTACATGTTTGCTGAACAGCTCTGAAGGAACTCATCTATAAAAGTCAGCATGTTAGTAAATGTTAGTTCATGGACGACAACAAAAAGAAGTTGGATCTACAAGTCACTACAAATTATTTACTGTGTCCAGATTCATTCTACCCAATGGGCTTGGATGGAAGAAATTCTTGAACTTTGGCCAGAAATCCATTCTTTTCTGGTTAGCAGTTACATCTGCTGCTTTCTTTCTTCTCTTTAATCCCTAGAATGTGTTCCCAATTTGATTATATTTACATACATGTCTATAGCCTCACTTATAACACCAGCCCAACTCTTCATCAGATTTCCATGGTGTATTAAGGTTTGGTTTGGATAATGTAATTTTTCTTGTGCCTGGAGAATGTGGCTTCCTGTGAACTTTTGGAATTTGATTTCTTCCTTTATATACTCAGGGTTTTTTTCTTTCTCCCTCTTCCCCGCCCCCCTGTAGTTCTCTTTTCAGTCTATTAAGGGAATCAAGGATGTGTTCTACATGCCCTCTGGCCTGCCATGTTTAATTTAGATGAAGCCTTGGTATAAAAAAAATATAACGGGAATTTGCATTGTGTCTGAAGTGGGTGCAAGCCATGCTCCGCAGCTGAGAGTACTGCAGGAACCATTGTGGAGATGCAGGAAGTGGCAATGAGTCATGTCTGAAGCAAACCCAATTGAACCAACCAAAAACTAAAGAAATCCAAAACTGCTATAAGTGAGTTCACAGATTTTAGTGCTTGACTCCTGCAATCAGAGCTAATGTTGCCTTGTGCAGAACCCTAGCCAAACCAGTTCCTAAAATAAGCGCTGTTGGTTGCAAACTTGTACTCAAGAAATGTGATGATTCACTGTCCCCCAAGGAAACCTTGTGCCTCATTAAGAGATAAAATCCAGAACCCTAGCATTCCTCTTCAATACTAAGCTGTGCTGATATGTGACATGGTCAGGGCAATGAAATCTCTCCAATGGGCCCCACAGCCAGCAGCACCTACGTGGGGTAGCCAGTCCTAGAAAGGCAGAGATGCTCACTCCACCATGCCACCACCTGCCTCCTTCTGGCCCTGGGATGGAAAAGGAACAAACATCAACCAAGCACCCATGGGAGCTGATGACATGCAGTAGTGACACAGTAGGCTTCTCCAAATCCATCCTGAATATGTGGATTGAGAAGAGGCTGGTTCCCATAGGGGTTTGCTCCTAGTTTCTCAGGTAAGGAAGTGCAATGAAGCTGCTGTTTTGTCCTATACCAAACTCTCCCCTGAGAGTGGATTTTCTAAGAGTCCAAAGTCTCTGCAGAGGCCAGTGTCAACAACATTTTGTATGTTTTCCTCTTTGTACAGAAAACACCAAATATTCTTGTCCTTATATTCTTACAATTGTACACTTAAAAGAACCCTGCTTCTGCAAAAGACAACCCTCTCATCACTCCAGGAAAGTATTGACTAGTCATAGCTGGTAGTGAAAAGAACCCACCAAGCCAGTTCTACCAGCCAAGGTTCATGGAGCAGATACATCCAGCTGATGTGATTTATCCCATCTTTTACCACCAAGATTATGACAGAAAGGTAGGCAATCTTTTTAAAAGGCATTATCAATGTTATTCACATTTAAAATCAACAAATGCTGCATCTTGTTCCACAGAAGTTTAAGTAGAAACTCAGAGTTTTCTGAATCTAAACCAAGCCATTCTGCATCTCTGGTTGAACAAATCTGTTGCATTAATTTGCCAAGAGCATTCACTTGATTTAGTTGAAATAGCACTTATAAAGTAATAAATGTTTAGTTTAAGAAGAGGTTAATGAGCAAAGTTTATTACTTGCTGGAAAATCATTGAAATTGAAAGCCACATATATTCACATAAAGTATGCAGCATCTGAAATAAATCCAAATAATTGTGTTATTAATTTCCTGCATTGTTTACATGTGTTAGGGCTATGTTTACTCCAAAAGAATCACTCACCAGGAGTAACAGGAATCAAAGTGCAAACTGGTTTATTTTCCTCAGGAACTTATTAATAGCAGCATTGTTTTTTAGTGTTAAATAGATGATATGCAACAGACATTTTTCTTCATAGACACAATAAATGAGAAAATCAAGAAAAAGACTGCGCAGCCAAGGTTTGGGGTTTTTTTGTTATTAAATGAAATAAAATAAAAAATAATCCCATTTTTGCAGTCTCGTAATTTTTTTCTACTAATTCCAAAATAGATTTAGTATGTTGCAACAAATTTTACAGAGTGATATTTAGTGTATGTTTCAATGACCAAATATTTCTATAATAAAGCACTAATCAAAATCATAAAAAACATCAAGGGTTTAATTATGTTTTCTCACAAACTTATGAATTAAAAAATAAATATGAAGTTGCTGTAACAAGTCAAAGATGGTAGGGTGTTTAAAGTCTCCTTTTAAAGCTGGAAGGGAACATGTCACATTTGTATGGCAAGTTGCTTTATGTTAAAACAATTTCTCATTTTTCACATTTGGTATGAAATTAATCCTACATATTTCTTAACCTCAGACCATCTCCTCTTAGTTCTGGCCCGACCGTAGAAAGGAGGTGGATTTTCTAAAGCAGCTATGAAGGAAATTATTGAGCCCTTTCCTTAGCTCCCAGCTCTGACTTCTCACTCCTTGGGTCTACAGAAGCCTTCTCAAAGGGAGTTTTACTATAGAGTAAATATGACAGCAAAAGATTCATTCAATACACTTATGGGCCTGTCAAAAAAAAAAGAGGATAAGGACTGTGTTGGCTTTTCAAAGACTGAGTATTATAGCTCTGGAGCCAGCTCTCGTTTTAATAAAGACTGTAGACACAGTCAGGATTGAGTCTTTCAAGGGAGACTTCTCCTAACACCAGACAAGTAGGTTATATTTGTGTTTTACTGTGCAATACGTGGAATCATTCCTTTCTTCATCACCCACTAAATATTTCTGGGATTGGAGTTTGTCTTGCAACAGCTAAGACAATCTGATATTATAAGGATCAAGTCCTCACATTGCCAATGTACATGCAAGCAACCCCTCTGCTACCAAAGAACCGGCCAAGTTCTCCAGGCTCTCTACATGCAAGTAAGAGAGGGAGGGAACAGAAAAGTCATCCCCTTTGGAGGGCTTGTGAGCATGATGCTTTCCCCCAGAGAGAACTAAGGATTTTTAATTCCTCCTGGGATGCATACGTCAGAGCAACCTTTACATTAGAGACATGGGGGCTCCAGATCCCTGCCGGGGGCTGTGTGTGACTGCTTGAAGCAGCCTCCGCTGTACCTCTCTGCAAAGGGAACATACTTCTAGTTTTCAGTCCTATTGCCCTCCAAACCCAACTCTGCTGTGGGAGGTTTAACACTTACTTAATGAGGACTATGTGTGTGCATACACATGGGCGTGTGTATATCTGTCTGCACACACACACACAATAAATTAACTAAACCTGTTACTAGGATACATCAGGAAAACCACATCCAAACAAAGTATGGAAAAAGCTATTTAAAGATTCCAGCATTTGAGCTTTTTGTGTATAGGAATAAATACGATTACAGGATACCAATACTACATTTCTTTTCCTGATGGCATTTGTAAGAGGGGCTGTTGTTCTGGGAGTAAAGGGAAGACTGCAAATGATAAAACAAATTCCATCTTCTCAAATAGCATGATGCTAGTAATTAAACTGCCCACCTCAGCAAAACTTGCAGATGAGGACCGTAGTTAAAATGAAGTGTATCCGCCATTGTATAATATTACAAAAGGTCTGCGAGGCCTCAACAAGCCCCTGAGTTCTGCCCTTAATGCTTTTAGGAGAAACGCAGGCAAGAATCACAAAATCACAGAAT